>JANHFX010020669.1:0-48830 GCA_027560015.1 Chloroceryle amazona | reverse complement strand
TGGGGCTCTGAGCAACCTGCTCTAGTGGGAGGTGTCCCTGCCATTGGCAGGGGGGTTGGAACTAGATGATCTCTAAGTTCCCTTCCAACCCTGCCAATTCAATGATTCTATGACTCTGTGACATGGGCCTGCTGTAGCAGGCCCAGAGGATGGCCGTGAAGACGATCAGAGGGCTGGAGCACCTCTGCTACAAGGACAGGGTGAGAGTTGGTGTTGTTCACTCTGGAGTAGAGAAGGTTCCAAGGAGACCTTATTGCAGCCTTCCAGTATCTGAAGGTGGGCTACTGGAAAGCTGGCCAGGGACTTTTTACAAGGGCTTGCAGTGATAGAATAATGGGTAATGGCTTCAAGCTGGAAGAAGGTGTATTTAGATTAGAAATTAGGAAGAAGTTTTTCCCCTTTAAGGTGGTGAGACACTGGAACAAGTTGTCCAGAGAAGTTGTGGATGTTCCATCACTGGATATGTTCAAGACCAGGTTGGATGGGGCTTTGAGTAATGTGGTCTGCTGGGAGGTGTCACTGCCCATGGCATGGGGTTTGGAACTAGAATATTTTTAAGGTCCCTTCAAACCCAAACCATTCTATATTTCTGTCTTTTTAGGAGTTCTGTTTTTAGCTTCCTGGCATTTTTTGAATCCCTGGTGCAGCTGATAGTAATCTGAGAAACTCTGTAATTTACTCCTTAAAAGGGAACCACACTTTGTAGAAGGATCTCTCAAGTTTTAGAAGTCCCCAGGAATCCACACTGTTGTGTGGGAGGGCTATAAAAAAAGAACTGATGCAATGCTTTTACCAGCTTCTTTGCAAACAGATTTTCAGGCAGCTTTTTGTAATTACATTAGCACAAAACTGTCTGAATAAAGTAGGCTCTGAAATAGAGTCCTATCACACAAATTGGCAAGTTTCTTCTAATTTTTATTAGTTTGCTTAGGTATGGGGTTTCTACTCACTTCTTAATCTTCATTTTAATGGTCATTTTCTCTGTCATTGCTTTTCACTGAGGTATAGTCCTGCACATTTAGATCTATAAAGAAAATGAATCAAAGAGCTCTTCTCTTCAAGTGAGTGTCCAGGGAATCATTTCTAACTAAGTTATAAATAAGATTCACAACCTTTCATTCCACTCTGCAAGTGTGTAAAAATGCATGGATTATAAGTGAAGCTCTTCTCCCCCATGTTCCCATAGCTCCCAACCTTGTCTAAAAACCAAGCAGAATGCTAGATATGACTTTTAGCATTCTGTAAAAGTCAGATACTTGAGGCTATTTTTGATATTTATGCTGAAGAAATATAGCTTGGAGTGGTGATGGGGCATTAACAGTCTTTTGGGATGCCCATACTTGTCCTTGAGCTGCACCTAAGTCAGAACAGAAAGTTCAGCAACTGCTGAGACTGAGTAGCATGAGGATAAGGGAAAATACCTCAGGCAGAGGAAAGTAAGGTGGGGCCAAAACAGGGATGGTGTCCTGCACTTGAAACAGATAAAATAGGTGCCTGTGGTCCTTTCCCGGGACTATGAAAAACATGTGATTGATGTCTTTAAGCAGCTTGGGAACCTGCAGGTGTCTGTATGTTGTGATTTTGGCCAGATGTTCTCAGAACCCGTGAGCCAGTGAAACCAAAAATAAATAAAAAAATAAACTGAAACTCGTAGACATAAAAGCTGCTCTCCTACTGTTGTTGCTAAATGGAACATCCAATCGTGGTTCTTTTGTGAATATATCTACAGTAAGATTTCAATTCAAATTAGAAATATGCTTTTTTTGTAGTAAATATCATCTCTGTTTATTGTGTTTGGTCTTATTTTATGGAGCATGCAAACTAGATGCGTTTCAGACAAGATCAAACAGAAAGACGTGGTCTGGAAGCACACCTAGTGCCTCCAAAAAGTAATGGGTTTCCAGTCCATAAGGCCAGGCTAGACACAGGCTGAAGTAATCCCACTGAAACAGGCATAGCTGGGGAAGTTGGGCTTTTGGCAACTGTTTCTTTTGTCTTATTTATTCATATTGATTAATTCAAAACTCATCGTTCATATTGCCACATCACTGTTTACTGACGGGTGCATATAGCCAGTAAGATAACTGCAATGGAGCCTGACAAATGCACAGTGTCCTCCACCTCACTGTCGCTTCACATCAGCTGTATTTGTACTGATGAAGTAAGTGAGGGTCTGGTGTGAAAAAGAAGTTCCGAACCCTCCCCTTCCCTGGATCCTAAGGAAGAAATAACTGCAGTATAAGGCTGTAGATGGGAACAAGCACACATTTCCTGGCTTTTCAAATGCCACCCTGTCTTTTCAGCTCCCTCCCTTTGGTGAAATGGCCTGGGGGACTGTGAAAGAGGTTGTAATACTGGTTTAAGGAAACAAAGGTGGGAGGTGGGTTTTAACAGCCTGTTAGCCTTCCTTTCTCCCCATAATTCCATGTCTTGTCTTCAGGATCTGGCTTTTACTGCTCAGTAATCAACAGCATTCCCAAATGCCCTCAGTTTGAAATAGGGAATGAAATTCAGTAATAAATGTTTAGAAAATGCCTCTCTTTGGAAAAGCTGGACATTGAACAAGCATTTGTTTAAAAGTAGATCCATGCAAGTAAGTAGCAGAGAAGTAACTTAACATGGAATAATAATTATTTAATGGCTTAGATTAAAATGCCCTCTGCTATATGAAGATAAGTTGCTATCTTGTGAAAAAAAATGGGATTCAGACTCCTCTGAATATTGTATATTTTGGAAAAAATGCTGAAAGTAATTAAGATGAGAACTCAGTACATCTTCAAAAATTCAGTTTGATTCATAATCGTCAGCAGGGTATTTTAATGCAGTCTGAATGTCTTTACTTTTCCAGAAATAATTTTCAAACTAGACATTTTGTTATAATGAGATATTTAATAACAAGTGCAAATGTGTGGTACAGCATACTTAGTACTCAAGTAGCTTTAGTCGACTAAATTCTATCAGGTGACACCTTTCCTTGTGGTTAATTAATTTTGTGAAGTTGAAGTGTAATGGCTTTGAAAAGATGAATTCCACTCACGGTATAGCTACTTATCTGGCTGTGAATAAAACTGATCTTACCATTCAGGATGTATGGGCAGACTGTGGTGTCCAGAAGAGAACTGTGCAACCTGGATACTTTAATTAACTGGATATACGGAGTCAATTTTTGTGATGAGATTGTAAAAGTTTTTGTACTGGTTTTGTGACTCTTGGCTTCAAGGTGCTTATAAATCATCAGTCTTCTCAGCTTTCAGGGTGTGCGGTTTTTGTAAAATGAAACAGAAAATCTCAAGGCTAAAATTTTAGGATTCATTCAGTTTTCTTCCAGGTTTATGCTTGAAAGAGGGTGTACAACAACAGAATTACAAAAGAGTGAGTAGATTCATCCACAGAGAATTGTAGCTGGGCCTATTTTCTTCAATTTTTAGAAGTATTTAGGAATTGTTTGCAAATCTTGGGCTCTTAAACACTTTACCCACAACTGTGTACTTCATTTTTTAAACTGAAGTATTTCCTAAGTTTCCATGACTTTCAAGTGCTCCTTCAAGACTGTTAATCAGTATCCTTTTTGTTGATGAATACTGAGGTAGATTTACTTGTTCTGAGGTCTGGTTGTAAAATATTTGTGGCACTTAACACATACTGAGTAAGTTAAAAAATATGGATACATTGCATGGAGCTCATGGAAAAGCAACAAAATGAGGAGAAATGATATAATTAAAAAGGAAGAGATGAAGGCCTATGAGAGTTATTGTATCTGAACAGTTTTGAATGTCACTAGTAATAATTCAGCAAGAACAAACACCCATTCTATAGGCATAAAAGCATAGCCAGAAAGGAATGTTTTACAGTTCTATGAAGGGAATACAAAAAGTATAGTATAAACAGTAGAATAGAATAGAAATAACTTCCCAAGTGAAGTCTTTGGACTACTTTCTTACAGTATATTATAAACTGTGCACACTTGACAGCACATTTTGAAATGGTGAGAAGCAGTCTGGCTTGGTAGGCGAGATAAATTGGTTACTATGATATATAAAGATGAATTTATGATGTGGCTAGTGCAGAGACATTTCACACCTGAGTCTGGTAAGAATTTCACTCTTAAGAATTTGGAGATGTAGCCAAGCAGGCTTCTGCATCCTCTTCCTTCCTAGTGAAACAAGTGTGCTTGCACCTATGCATACTGTTAGCATGGACTCCAGCTTTCTTCTCTGGTACATATACTCCAGTATTTTCTGAGCCTGCACACTCGTTTAGACTCATGTACAAGTAATTAGGAAATGAGCTGAGCTATCAGGGAATAAACTGAGTAAATCTGAGCTTGAGTTTCTTCTTCAAATACAAGGTTGTTATGCCAAATGGATCTTGGTATTTTGGCCTCTTATAAGAAGCGGGCATCCTTCTCGAAGCAGTGGTGCAGTTATTGCCAACAACAGCAAGGGGAAATAGTGGCTGCTTGGAAAGAGGTGATTTTTTTTGAGGGTGGACTGATAGGTACACTTGCCATAATGAAAACAGTAGCTAAAAGTAAATGTGCAGTCCTGTAGCTGAAATCTAACAGAGGGGGGAAACTAAAGCACTGGCTTTACTTTCAATCTTCTTTTGGTATATTCTGTAACCCAGCCTTTCAGACATCCCACAACATTACCCAAATGATAGGACTGGCAGAAATGTTGTACATGTAGTATCTTCTGTTATGAAAACTCTAAGCTGTAATGATGTGTATAAAGTCTACCATGCTGGCAGGGTGTGGAAAGTCAGGATAGCAAGTCCAGAGAGCCATCAACTCAGTATTGAGTCAAAAGACGTACTTCCATGAAAATCAGCATTTCAAAAGGGAAATGCAGATTCTTTAAAGCTAATTAAAACCGTTTCATCCTTTTGAAGGGCAAAATGCTGATTCGGTGGCAGCATTGTGATTCTAAATGGTGGCAATACCAAAGTGAGCGAGTGTTAGCACTAATGCTGCATCTGTAATAATGATTCTTGGTCCTTTACGTGGAGGTTGAGCATGATTCTGTATTTCACTCACCCTTCCTCAACTCTGCCTGAGCTGCTTCCCAACCTCGCAGAGCTACTGCCCGGATTGCAGGCAGTTGCAGTTGGATACAGTGGCTGGGGACAGCCTTACTCTCCCTTCTCTCACTAGAGGATGCCTGGAAAAGGTAGTTTAAAAAGCAGTAGATACCAATATCCTATTTTTGCCATAGTGTCCACTGCTAGGGGAGGCCTTCCAGGACTGGGTCCTAGCCTCAGCAGATTAGCTGCTGTGTAGTTGCTTAGTGCAGGGGTGAAAAAAACAAGAATCACATCTCAACTGCCCACCCTTGTCTTACCAGTACCTGTAGCCATTTGAAAGATTTAATGCTATTGTGAGGTTTAGTGGTATCATGATATTTGAGAGGACTGGAATAATCAATATAATGGAAGGTTTTAGTTATTAGTTATCTTATTATTAGTTATTTTTTGTGAGCACTCTATAATGTCCAATATAATGATAAATTTCAGTTAAATTAATTAAGAGGGTGGACAAGTAAGCATAAAGGGGGTACAGGTGGGGCTGATGCTGGAGTGTAATTTGCATCCTAACAACTTTCAGTTCTAAAAGGGACCCAGGGGAATGAAAAGTAACATCTATTAAAAAAAAAAAAAAGATTGTGTCTTTAATTTGAGACGGCAGCTGAGCTGACCATTAGCTTTCAGTAGTTCAGAGAATGCAACAAAGATGCTGAAGGGTCCATTCTTCTTCACAGAAAAAAAAATAATTTTGAAACAGAAGGCTGAGGTTGAAACTGAGCTGAAGTAAAGCACATTTTTTATTATTTCCTTGCATTGTTCCCCAATCTACTGACTGACTTCTTACTTCTGCATCTTATTTTAATAGGCTTGTTTATGCTTTATCTATTTCCAGTTCACACAGCTTGGTTGGTTACAAGTTGGTTCTGGAAAGCAGTGGGATGCACTGCCTGTGTCTAGCAAATGTATCAGGGCAAATTTACTGATCCTCGGAGATTAGGGTTAAGAGTTGCCAGCAGTCTTTTTAAAAACCTGGAAGACTCAGGACGTGAGCAGGAGTGACAGGTTTGTGAACGTGACTCCATTAGGTGAAGCCTGTTGACAGGTAGCAGGAAACTGGAGAAGGAGGCTGAGGAATGCAGAGACTGTTCATCGCAAACATTTTTACCGTTACGAAGAGCATGGCAACGCCTTGTTTTTAAAGTTCACCAAAGTTTGGATGAGTATTGCTTTTCTTTGCGTGGCCTTAGTTCAGAGGCATCTTTGCTACTAGACAGGACCAAAAGAAAAAAGAATAGTTTAATAAAGACAGAGAATTGCAGTAATAGAACAGATTTACAGAAAGACTGAGTAATAAAACATCATTATGCCTAATATTTAGGAAAGAGGTGAAATATAGATATAGCATTAAAGTTCAGTCTTCATTATTAAGCTGGAATTTACATAAATTAGGAAAAAAAACCCCAAAGATCATGAGTCAGAAACTGGTGACTCTTGGAAAGAGGACCTCTGTGTGAAAATTCAGATCAGTCTTCTATGCTGTCCCAAATTACAATAACCCACTGTTTTTGACTTCCACCTTTAAAAATCTCCCTGCCTTGATACTTATGATTAATATTTAATAGTTTATTTCATTCTCTTCTCCTCCCAAAGGTACTTTAATTAGCATTTCTTTTGTACACTGTTTATCTCAGCTACAGCCTTCTGAAGAGTGAGGGGTAAAATTTTATAAGTGATATTATGAGAAATATTAAATGCATGGAGTATTTTATTATATATATAATCTTGTTATACATTTATTACACCAAGAGCGTAAAGGCCAGAAATATAAATGTGGTTGGTGAATCAGGATTAGGTTGTGTAATCTGAGTAGTTTTTCCCAGTTTTCTGTGCACTTATGACTTTACACTCTCCTTTATAAAACCTTCTCACTTTCGCCAGTCATTCCCGAGCAGGATGAAATGCCAAACAGCTTGTATTCACATGTAAACTTTCACAATAAAAGAAAGACCCCAACATAAAAAGTTGAAAACTTGGATCAAAAACATATATTTATAGGTAATGAGACAAATTATACCTATTATTGATTTGCTGTGTAGTGATATTATGAAGAGGGACCAAAAAAAAGTCAATGTAATATCTGCTTGAGGAATTTGAAACACAGTATAGTTAAGAACATTAAAAGCAGAACTACAGGCCAGCTAAAATGTATTTGAGGGATTACATACTCTGTATTTCATTACTTTAGCATGCTCAGTCCTTTTTAAAATTTAAAACACAAATAGATTTCTCAGGTTTTATAGTGCTTTGTTTCAGGATTGTACTTTTAAAATATTTTAATACTATTTAATATATTTTAATTTTAGATTACTATTTACTCTCACTCTAAACTTCACCTAAACAACTACTTGTTTGTTTTTCTTTTCCTCCTCCTGGGAGAGCATATGAAATTCACCACATGTATAGAATAGCAGGAAGGTTTGTGCACACAGAGCTATTTTGGATTTCACGGTATCCTTTAAATGAGAAGGGAAATCTGTATCTTAGATGATAGTCTAAAAGTGACTGTTGGCAAATGTTGATTTACTAGGAGTTATCACAGAAGAAATCACAATGCATATGTATGATAATTTATACAATTTAATATTTATTGTCCAGTCCTTTAGAGACACAAACACTAGACACTGAATAGTGGAGTCAAGAGACAATTCACAGCATGTGAAATTAATGAAGTACACAAAAGTTTGCCCCGTCAGGGCTCTTGGAAAGAAAGAAAAATATATACCATGAAGGAATACACCCACAAGACCAACAAATACATGCATTCTGTATTGGGAACTCCTTTGTCTCTAAGTGGAAGACAGCACAGCTGACTGTCAGACATGCTGCTAGTGATTTCATCAGCTCTGTATGTAGAAAAATGAAGCATCAAGCATATCAGTCCACACATTGATGAAGCAACTATTTTTGAAGGCCAGGAAGGTCAAGGCACATTTCAAACCAGAGCAAGCCTTCAATCCTATAGGTTCAGCATGGTTGTTAACCTTGTTTAGCTCCATGTGTGCTGAACTCAGCAACATGAGGCATCTTTTTGTTATGACTCAGGGAAACATAATGCCTTTAGTTATTGGGTAACAGATGTTAAGTAATTAAAGCAACCCATTTCAAAAGCAATCATAAAATCACGGGGAGATGAAATTTGAATACATTTGAATTCCTACAGGATTCCATATGTGCTTTTTCATTTCTTGTCCATGTGTTTACATTTTTAGTAATATGGTAAAGCTGGGATGAGAACTGAATGTTAAAAGTGTTGATTAAAAGATATATGATACCTAAGATACGGCACTTATTTAATTGGAAAAGAAAAAATCACAGAAAAAGGCATAACATATCAAAAAAAGTGAAGCACAGACTGGATGCAGTCGATTTTAACTAGCCCTCTTGTTCTACCTATGGACTGCCTAACTGCAGCAGTGCCTCTGCTCTGTGAGTGCTCTTAGCCCTGAAATCTCCCTGGTTTGCAGATTTGTTTCCATACATGCACAGAAGTATTTTTATTTGAATGACTATCCTCTGCCTGTACCAAGTAGGGACATAAAGACAAAGTGTCCCTTCAGTTTGAGTCTCCCTCTCAAATTAACAAATGTAATTAGTCTGTTTTACCATCAAATGGAGTTTACAGCTTCCTCCTTTTCTCCAGGAAAACCCCAGTTTTTGCTAGCCCACAGGTTGTGCTTGTGGGTTGCTTTGAGAGCTGTTTTGGGTCTGCGTTTCTCCCTTCTCTCCACAACTCTCCCCAGCCCCACATCTCAAGTCTCTTGAACAGTGTCTGGCCTGGCTTAGCTTTCTCCTAGTGAAGTAGCCTAAGAAGCACATTGAATCTAGGTGATTCTGTTTATAGTATAATAAACTGGGTAAAGCTGACTGATGTTCCCTTGAAGTTGTCATCGTCTCTACTACTGTGTTTTGAGAACAGGAGTATATATTAGACTATTTGCAGACCTGTATCACATGTGTAAGCTCTGTATAGATCAAGACTAAGATCTATGTTTGTACTTACCAATTCCCATTTGATGGTTTTGGGTGTCTCTAAGTTCTCCCTGAAGGATTTGTTGTTCACCTCTCTGAAAATGATACCTTTTTCTTACTAATATACAGAGTTTCTAGAAACTTAGCTTTTGGATTTTTCTTTTGAGTCACAGATTTCTAAAATGTAGGCACTGAATTGCTAGCTTTGTATTGTGCATGAGTCCTTTCTTGAACCTTAACCCTATAAATCTAAACACATTTGATTAACTAGAAATCGTAGTTTTAAATGTAGCCTCAATTGCAAATATAAAACATAATATTTATGAGGAAACCTTTGTAAAAATACACAAGTGTTCATAAGAATTTAATATATTTACTTTTGAACAAATTTTCTAATAATTTTTATTTTAGTGGACCATGATATAATGGTTTTCTTCAGTGGGACAAGTCAGGATGTAAATTATTCATGACTTTGCATGATTAGGGTCTAATTCAAAAGGCTTTCTCAAACTAAAATGTAGAGAAAAAATATTCAGAAGACCATGATGCCTACACAAGAATCCAGCTTTTAAAGAGTATAATCTGAGCTGGACAGATAACCTCTATAGACATATCCTTTTTTTCATTTTAACCTCTCAAGGTCATTTATAGCTCTATGTCGATGCTTTTCTCCATAAGATAAATCTCTTCTCTTCTTTTTTTATTTTTTTTCCTTATTTTTCTTTTTTTTTTCTTTTCTTTTCTTTTCTTTTTTTTTCTTTCCAATAATAAAAAGTTTTCCACTTTAGCATGCTCTGGCACCCAAAAGCGGCAAGAAACACAAAGACTAATCACTCCCAAATTCACTGTCATGCCAATAAAAGCGTCGTTAAGCCATTAACATCCAACAAATTGGCACCTGGCATCCTTCCTATTCATTTCAAAGGACATTCACAGTTGATTTTCCAACATCATGCAGTGGGATGCATGATGCTGGCTATAAATTGGCAGCTTTCAGAAGCCTATTCTTTCAATGAAAGATGGCATCCACTGAGTGGCAGCTACTGCTGACATTCCCTGGTTATTGTTTTAAATCACACTGATTAAAAAGAAAGACTGCTGTGATGGCAGAAGACCTTTGGGAAATAAAACCACAGTGAGAATAGAAACTTTTCTAGCAATTTACAGTTGATTTCTTCTTTAGTATATTTATTGTGCTTCAGATTGATTTCCAGTAATGTCTCACTACAAAGGGGAAACTTTTCTGTATTCACCTTTCAATATCACTTAGTTCATAATGGTTTCATTTCATCCACAGCTTACTCTATCACAGAAATTAAGCTGGGAAACTACAGAAATCAATAGCGAATAACCTTTTCTATATCTGTTTTTTTAAAAAGGAACAAACCTTTAAATCACTAATACAGTTCTTCAGGAAAATTAACTGCACTTTTAATCATTTCTCTAAAATGTTATAAATCTTTCAGTTCCATTTTTGAAGCCCTTTTTCCATCAGAGTATACACATACATTGTTACACTGGAGAAATGTTGATAAAATGGAATGCTTAGGCAGAAAACTGGGAAAATACCTTATTTTGTGATCCTGCAAGCTACAGACCACAATTTTTTTCTTTGGTGTCATATTAGTTACCAGACTGAGAAGAACATTTGTTTAGAGCTTTTGGAAAGTGGAGTTTGTTTGGAGGCTTTGTGAAATCGAATAACTAAGTGGAGTAACTTCCTCTAGAAGCTCTGAAATTAGAACTAAATTAATATAGCCAGAGCCACTAAATGTAGCTAATTTTTTTTTTTTAATTGCTAAGTCCTGTCCCTTTAGGCTTTTTCTGTTACTCTGCCCTTTCCTTCTGCCTGAATTGTAGCACCTTTCCCAGTAAACCCCAAATATATCAGAGGCAGAGACAGGTTTCTCTGTATAGTGCCTGGTGTTTTTTCTTCCCCAGTAAGAATTCTAAACACAGAGTCTACATATGGCTTATTATTTCTGTCAATATTTCCAGTCTCTGAGACATGAATTGGCAGATTCTTTTTTTTTCAATACACTGAGGTTTCATTTTAACATGGCCTGCAAAGTTTTTTAGCTTTTAAAACCTTTTGCACTTCGACTTGACAGTGAACAAGCTCTGCAGCTGTGAGAGAGAAAGGAGTAAAAAGGTTATATGACATAATGAATAGGCAACTGTTTTTTCTTGATTATTGTTATTTGCAGCCATCACAGTAACAGGTTATTAGGGTGGAGGAACTGAAGCTTGTAAGAATACAGTCAGTGTATCTAAGGGAAGGGATAATTTAGCTTGTGTTTCTGTGTGAATTACATCCAAAAATGGAGGTGGGAGGTGAGTAGTTAAGGTGAAATTGGCAATATTTCTACATATCTAGCTTTAAACGAGGATTTTAAGCATATGTAAAAGGTTCAAGGTGAAATACAGTCAGCCTGTGCCTGCTTACTGATTTCTTATCATGTTTCTTTCCAGCGACGCTCTATTACAGCATAGTGTATATGTAACCTTGAAGCACTACACGCTGTCATTCTACATGGCAATGAGATGGTTGCAGAAGATATTTTCTCACAGCATACACTGTTAGGGTTTTGTTACATTCAGACTCAAAAGGCAAACATGACAGCTGCAGTATTAAATCATTGAGCTAGGGCCTATGCTCCAGATTTTAGCAATCACAATCATTGTTGACATACAGTGGTAGATTTTCTAGACTTCCACATTTATCCATTTACAGTACAGCAAATATGACTTGAAGTGTTCTTAAAGCTGGAAGTATTTGTGTGAAATTTGAACTGATTTTAAAAAATTTTTTAGTCTACTAAAGGGGCATCCTATAAGAGGGCACCAGCTATTCAACCTTTTAATACCTGCCATCTGAATGAACTTCAAAGCCAAGTAAAATGATCAACTTGTCTGTCAGACTTTTGATTTATATAAGCTGTGAAAAAGACATGTGAAAAAGACATGATTATATCAGGTGCTGTGTGAGTATAATTTTGTCCTCTCTATGCTGGCCAATAACTGCAGTCCATACTGTAACAATCCATACCTGTAAAAGCTTAAGCAAAACCTAAGTAAAGAAAAATTTGCCCTGTGTTTTACTGTTTACCCAGCTTTGGCATGGTAGTTTGGCCCTTCTAGAGGCTTACTGGTGTCAAAGCAACTTGGAGTATTAAATATGAGGCAGAGGGTCTGTTTCTCCTGCATGTTGTTTCTTTACACATGATCTCTTTCTTGTTCTCAGGGTGATTATGAGGTTACTGCTGATTTTTCAGATTTTTTTCTTGGTTTTAGCATACTGGTAGTGGTGGTAGTTGCTGCCACTGGTGTAGGAAAATGAAGATGCTAGTCAGAATGCACTGAACTTTTAAGTATATGGAGAGAGCCGTATGATAAGTGCAAGTGGAAGCAGGATGAATCCCAGGAGACTGAGCTTGCAGTCAGAGCGGCAGTGGCTGGAGAAGATTTTGCAGGCCTGTTTGTCTGCAGTTTGCTCTCCCTGCTGAACACCCATGTCATCCATCAGCTATCAAAGAGATTAATTCCAGTTTGTATTAAACCAAATTTGGTTGAGACAAACACCTTACTAGTGTAGTTAAGACACTTAACAGTTTCCTTACTATTACATCTTTATTGTAATCACTGTTGATAGAAGACAACTAGTCGGTGCAAAGAATACACAGTAGGCAAGTATATGAAAGGTTTTATTTGGGCCACCTTGTCAGAAATGGACAAAAGTTGTGGTGTATTACGAAATGTGACAAGCGTGCCCTTTGCCAAGTGTGAAAGAATTCTTTGAAGGTTAGGAATTTGGGAGCCAAGGATTGAGGGAAGCTCTAGCTATAACTATCAGATCCTTCACATCTCTGTGTTTTGCATGGAAAGAGCTGACTGAGAGTTAGAGAAGAATAAAGAAGATTTGGAGACTAGTGGATATAAGGTGCTTTGATTACTGCTGGGAAATGTACAATGCATTTCAAGAATTCAGCAATTCAGCCAAATCTGATTTTTGGAAAACAAGTAATGAGGAATGAAAACCTCTTAGAGCTAGATGCACAGTCAGGAAATAGAACTATACAGAAAATAGACCTGGTTATTTTCTCTGAGGAAGTGTCACAACTGGCCAGGTTGTAAAGTGTTCATATTTGTTGTTTGCAGCACACAGCCTAATAGAAGGACTTGTCAACCAGCATATTGCTATCAAGGCATAAGTGCTGAACAGGGGTAAAGGAAATGCTGGGAAGAGGTTATCCAAACTGAAGTATTCATGCAGGATGCATGCTTTTTAACTTCATGTTTACATAGAAGACTTATGTGACAGGATCCCATATTCTGCTTTCCTGCAGTGATCCTGGCTGTTTGCACAGCGTGGGGTAATCTCCCCAGACCTCACTGTTTTTTCTCAATCAGCTATGCTTAGCAGATAGGTGAAGAAGAGGAGGAACTCCACACTGCCTGTCCAGAAGGTCATTTTCTCAATGTGTTGCTGTGTAGTGATCACATTGTTGAACTGATGAGAAAAGCAGATGCTGTTCCCTCATCTCCAATAGGAGGATGTGTCTCACGCTGTTGATGTGTGTAAGGAGTCATTGGAGTCATTAGGCTTTGCAAACCTCATTAAGTAAATATGGAAATTGAGAGATGCGAGTGTGTATTGTGAAGTAGAAAAGCATCAATAAAAAGTTTAATATGTTATTCTCAGTTGGTTTTGACAAATCATAAAGGACTGAATGCTGATATTGTTGAAAAATAAAAGGTATGAGTCTGACATGTATACATCAAAATCCAACTTCTCTCCATTTTAAAACTTTGTAAAAGTGAAAAGGGGAATGGCTACATCTGTGAACAGTGCTCTCCACAGCTCTTCATGTATCCTGACCATCTCGGAGATGTCTGAAAAAGGATGCTGATATCAATAGACTGGTGTGTTGACAGTTTGAAATTTACCATGCAGCAGAATATTCCTCAGTGAGAAAATGTTTCCCAGCACAGGAATCTTAGTGTGGTAAAACTGACAAACATAGATAAAAAGGATTTTAGTCAGAAAAACTTGATTACTTGGACTTTCAAAGTGCCAGGGTGAAACAGCAGAGAAGTGATTCTACTCCTATGAAATCTATGGAAGTATGGGCAGGACTTGAAATCCTTCTGGAGGTGATTGTTTGAATTTTATTAAGTGCAGGTGAATGCTCTAAAGGAACCATGGGGGCCTCCTCAGGGCAGCCAGCCAGGGCCTTTCCCACTGCCCCAGCCAAGATCCAGGCATCTGGGGGGGCACTGGAACAACCCCAGTCCCTGGCATCAAGGCATCTCCCTGATAACAGTTTAAGGCTGTGCTGTCAACCTGTGGGTAGGGTCAGGATCAGACTGGTGAGGGGAACCAAGGCCAGACATGGCTGTGGGATGGCCAGACAGGCAGGCTGTGAGGATGGGGACAAGCCAAGGCCACCCAGGCTGTGGATTCACAAGTGGGTCTGGCTCACTGGAGCCTGGGTTCCATGAATGGGCAGGGCAGGGCTGTGGGGATCTGAGCTGTTGAACCACTGTGGCAGAGGCTGATGGCCCTGGGGGGCTGACATGGAGTCCATGGGAGAGTCCATGGGGTGGGCAAGACAGGAAGGTACTCAGGGCCCTGATGACTACACAGCATCCAACATCCAATGTTAGTTACTGAAACTGGATGTAAGTTCTTGAAGTATAGCAGTTCCTGAAGAATAGCGGTAAAGAGCATGGTACTGATTTGGGGGTGCAGGAATTGACTTCAGGCTTGCTCTCCTAGAACATCTTCATGAACTGGTGTGCTGTTGCTGAGTCACATGAAAGGCAGTTGGGGTCTGGAGAGTTAAAGAAGGAAAAGTAGCAGGCTGAACGATGTGATTTGTGAGTAGGAATTTCTAAGCAAATCCATATAATGAATGACAGTGTATTGTAACCTGGTGGGCTTCTTCCATCATCTACTTAATGATTAAATTAGGACACATTATTTTAAGGGGAATCAGATCATAGCCATGTTAATCTAAAGGGCATCTGCAACACATGAATGCCAAATTCGTGGAGGAGTTGGCTTGGAGTTAGTAGATACAGCAAGACAGGTATAAATAAAATCCATAGTAGATACAGCAAGATGGGTGTAAATAAAATAAATAAGTAGGTTGTATTTAGATGATGAAGAAACACTCATTTGGATAGTGATATCTGCCAAAAGAAGCACACAATATTTCCTATTTGGAACACTTAAAATTATGGAGTTCTGAATTTTTAGTTTATGTAGATGTAGTTATCTGTATAGTGAAAGTTTGGGGATACTGTATTGATTACACTCTGTAGTGGCCTCTGTGACTATATGCATCATGATTTACCTAAAAAAAATAATTGTATTACTGTAGTCACACTGTTAGAATTGAAATTGTACTGCTCACTCTCATGGGGGTGTATTTACACCTGTAGGGAGGAATTTTTGTGAGTTCAGAGCATTTCTCAGTAGAGAAACAAGTCCTTATGCTGATGAGCATCCTCTCTGCTCATTGATGTTATGCCAATGCTGTATTTTCTAATTAATAAATTTTCATTCCTATTTTTATCATCCTGTTCCTGCTGCTGCTCTCACTGCATGCTCTTGGTATCAGATTTAGCAATTGGGTGTCTGCAGAGGAAGTCAGTTTGACAAACTGATCCAAGAGAGGATGAACCACCCCCCAAACCCAAGAGTTCTGAAGCCTCTGACATGATTTTGACAGTAGCCTAAGGATGCACACAATACCAAATGACACTTGCAGTGTGTTTCTAATACAGTTTAATACTAAGCTAAAACTGAGGGTGCTATTGGTCGCTCTCCTTTCTGTCCCTCTCTGCTTCTTGCATCCTTTGGTGCTCCTGTCTTTTTGCCCACCTTGAAGTGAGCTAAACCAGCTTTCATAAGGTTAGCCTTCAGCTGGTCTAGCTCCCCATACCAGCTCATGGCAGAGTGACATGTGCCACTGCTACGCAAGGCAGAGGTCGGGAGCATGTGAGTGGAAGCATGAACAAGAGTGAAGCTGCTCTGGTTTTGGTAATCTAGACTGTCCCAGACTACACCCTGTTAAAGGGAGTGCCTGAGCCTCATCGGTGAAGTGGTGATATATTCCTGAACGAGACATTTCCTTCATAGCTTTGGTCCCTCACATACCACATGCACGACTATTTTGGATTAATGCATGGATAGCTAATATCCCTAGTTTCTTTTATACTGCCTGCTTTAAGTTTGCTTCCTTGTGCACACCCTGGGATTTCCAGGATACACACAACCCAACAGCCAGTGGTCTACAACTGGTAATTAGTACCATTTAGCAGCTGCTAAGCAGGATAATAGCCTGTTAGCCTTGAAGACCTCTAAATACAAATTGTAATGACTTGCTTACCCAGTGTCTAAACCAGCTGGCATAAACTTGCTCTGCATGGTGTGAGGGTTAAAAGAGGGTTTGAGTCTTGCTTCATCCAGAATAGAAGTCAGCAGTAATTTGATTTATGCCAATTAAGTAATGTTGGCATAGGATCAACTTAAATGATGGGTGAAACGGAGGGGGTGTAAAGTTTATTCAGCAGAAAATCTGTGTTGTGTGCAAATTCTTTAACTTTTACTGTTACACTAGGAAAAAGCATGGCTTGGTCGTGATTTTCAAGTTAAGCTATTGACCACAGAACGAGTTGTTTTGCCGACTTGTGTTTTAGTATTTATCATTTAATTACTATAGGATTTCAAAACTGCAAAGTCTGAAATAAAATTAGCATATTTAGAAAAATATTGTAAAGCAGCTCTTCAACTTTTATTCGATTTTACAAACATTTGAATGTACAATTGGGTGTATCTGTAGCAGAAAAGTTAACCTAAAAATTACACCGGTAATTTTAAGAATGGCACGTATTTCTAAAGTGAACCCAGTACAGTGTGAGCTCTTCTAATAACCAGCTGTAGTCTGCTGATAGTGTACTTGCTATTTTTAGCCACCTTTTCCAGGACCTCCAGGTGGACCCACACATGGGAGATGAATAAAATATGTGTACAGAATGCAATAGGTGACCTAAATCCGAAGATACTGGGTTCTTTTTTTTTTTTTTTAGTGTTTTTAACCTTGAAATAAATAATTCAGATAAGCTAGGTGGATGTGAAAGCTTTGAGAAAAACAATATTTAAGTTTACTGTGTGATAAACTGCTTTCCCCTAAGGTTAATTTTAGAGTGTTCATCTAATAGTAAATTTTAAAAAGCTTTGGTTTTAATGTGATTTTTATCTCACTTTCAGAAATTCCAAATTTAGTCAGATCTGTGCTACCAGTTTTTGATGACACAGTATTTTGACCTTGGAAGTGGCTATGCTGGCAAAACCCCTGCTATGCTATCAGCTATGATGGCAGAAGCAATATTTTTAGCTAAGCATGTGTTATTTTGTGAGGTGGTGTTGAATCATTTCAGCAGTAGCTCTCTGTAATATGAGCAGGTCTTAGTTACACTGAGGTAACATCACAGCTTTATAAACAAGACCTTACCACGACCACTTCTCTCTCTGTGACTTGTCCAAATCTCTAGCTCTGGAAGAGATGATCCAAAACGGAGGCCAAGCAAGGGATCACCACCACTTCCTAGCGACTCTGAGTGTGCCCCTTGCAGCAGTATCTTTGAGCAATAGAACTGAATGGCTACTTCCAGTCTTCTCTAAATTACTGTGATTGACACCACTAATTTTCCATATCACTCTAGATTTATGCATGTATTTGCAAGTAAATGATGTAAATTAGGGTTCTTCTATTTGAAAGAGTAACTATAAAGGAGGAAGGTGTTGGTACTGAGAAGTGAGAAAGAAGACTTTAGTAATAAATATCCTGGAAAAAAATAAAAAGAATAGGAAAAAAAGAGATAAGTCAGCTGTAGCTATTCAGTAATGTGACTCATTTTTAAATCTTCTTACCCTGAAATGATTTCTGAGTCTGTAATGCTTTTCCATGTGAATATCTGTCTTTCCAGAGTCTTAAAAACAGAGATGCTTCGCCTGCCGTATCAAAACTTCACTCAGACATGTCACATTTGACTGCTGCCCAATTGTCACTTTTGTATAATGAGATAAGTCAATCAGTATGACTGTGCTTGGGCTTGGTAAGAAGCACATGCAAGCATTATTTAGGCCATTAGATCTGTGGCCTTAATATTTTCTGGTGAAGTCACAGACTATGTTAAATTTCATGTATATGGAAATGAAATGAGAGAGAGGGAATTTGCCTGAAGAAGTTTTAAATTTAGCAATTATTAAATAATCATAGTCCCTAAACTCATAAATTATTCTGTCTGTGTCCACAGTGATAGAAATATCTGCCCCACTGAGGGAACAGTGACCCTCCTCACAGATCTTGCTGGAGTTTGACTTAGTGTCTCTGTGGCCCAGAGACATAACCATTATTTTTTATGTTTTTTTTCCAGTTCGCTGTAACTCAGATAAGGAGAGGGCTGTACCCTCCATCTCCAGAGTGACAGCGTGTTGGCTTGAAGCTCTCAGGGTTGCTAAGTGCCTGAGCTTTGAATATATAATACTTGAGGGTGCAAGTCCTGGTGGAAAGTAGCAGAAGACTAGGCAGAAAGGAAGGGACCTATCTTGTCTTGTGCCTACCTGTGCTGTTTGAAGTTCGTTCCCACAGTAGAGTGATAGGGCCCCTCAATTGCTTCCAAGCCTGTGGTCTGACTGATTTCTTCACAAAGAAAGCATGGGATAGAACTAATGTGTGTTTTGAACTGGGCCTAACTTTAAAGCTGGGAGAGATGTAGTCTGGTGCTGTAGGACTACCTCTGTAAGTCTGTTTCATTGGTGACTTGGTTTGTTTCTTTTAAAGGTTGTGCTGTGGTGAATAGAGCTCAGGATCAGCCTGACAATTCACATGACGCTTTTAAATGTGGCAGAGAATCAATAGTTTAGATGCTTTGGGATCATGGTAATCTGGTTACAGGCTGCCTGAAAAAAAAAATTATAAACTGCAGGAGCTCAGCCAGGGAAGATCACTCACTGCGAGCAAGCAGCCTTCAGAGCCCAACCAGTGTTGAGGAGTTTATTTTCCTCAAGCCAGGCTACACATGGCATGTGGTGCAACCCCATCAGCAGAACAGGGGAGAGGGATATTGTGACCAAAAAGGCTGGCGAAGGGCTCCTCTGGGGTTAGCCCTGCAGTTGGCACGGGCAGGGTGCGTGGGCACGATGCACATTTAAAAGTGGCCAGATTGGCAGCTTCTTGGCACCATGTGAGCAGTAGGCGAGTGAAGCAGCCATCATTTGTTGGTTCCTCTCTGGCCAGAGAAACAGTCATGGTCACGACATGGCCAAAAACCACGGGGAGAAAGAGTGTGGGAACTCAGAGCGAGCTCCCGTGCAAACGTGCGGCTGTGCAGGTCTCCGGCTGCAGCGGATGCCTGAGCCTGGCACTTGAACGGGAGGGAGCCAGGGACACTGCTCGTGTGATCAAATCAATGACCTACTCATGCAGTGGTTGAACTGAGGGAGGAGGTAGAGAGATTCAGAAGCATCAGGGAGTGCAAAAGTGAAACAGATTGGTGGAGTAACACCCTGAGACAAAGACAGCAGGAAGAGGCTGGCAGAGAGGGACCTGGGAGTGCTGGTTGACAACCAGTTGAATGTGAGCCAGCAGTGTGCCCAGGTGACACAGAAAGCCAGTGGCATCCTGGCTTGTATCAGGAATAGTGTGGTCATCAGGAGCAGGGATGTAATTCTGCCCCTGTACTTAACAGGGTGAGGTCTCACGTCGAGTACTGTGTGCAGTTCTGGGCCCCCCACTTCAAGACGGATATTGAGGGGCTGGAGCAGGTCCAGAGGAGAGCAGTGAGGCTGAGAAAGGGTCTGAAGGGAACGTCTTATGAGGGAAGGCTGAGGGAGCTGGGGTTGTTCAGCCTGGAGAAGAGGAGACTCAGGTGGGACCTTATCTTTTCAGGAAGTTGTACTCAGGTGGGGGTTGGACTCTTCTCTCAGGTAACTAGTGACAGGATGAGGAACTGTGTCAGGAAAGGTTTAGGTTAGATATCAAGAAGCATTTCCTCATGGAGAGGTTGACCAGGCATTGGAATGGACTGCCCAGGAGGGTGGTGGAGTCACTATTCTTGGAGGTGTTAAGGAAAGGCTTTATGTGGCACTTAGTGCCATGGTCTAGCTGATGTGGTGGTGCTAGTGCACAGGCTGGACTTGATGAGCTCGGATGTCTTTTCCAGCCTCAATAATTCTGCAGTTCTGTGTGTGATGAAAGCATCAGCTCTATCCTCATCAGTGCTCTGTTCAGCTGATAGTAGAGTTTGGATGTGCAAGGCTAATGTTCTCAAATTCAGCAAGTATGTGTAATTTTTCCTCTCTTCATTTCTGCATTCTTTGAACGGAATAACAGCTGTCCAAATGTGCATGTTTCCTTTATGGTTTGTTGTTTTTATGCAGCAAAGCTGGGAATTTATTTCCAAGAATTCTTCAGAAAATAAGATGAGGTTTGAACAAGTTTGAAAGATGTTGCCAGTGATCAGGGGAACTATTTATAGGATGGAGAAAGCAGCGGGGATTACAAATCAGTTGTTTGAAAAGCCCATTAGGGTTGTGACTGCTCTGAATAAACACTGTCAACCACTGATGGGTAGAGCTTGCTTTGAAAGCTATTGCACTAGTAATGATGTGATAACAGTATTGCCGCTGTAAATGTGTTTGTTAGGTAAACGAGACAACTTAAAAGAATGATTAAACTACCAACAGTGGTACTTAGATCTTAAAGTTTAATTTTAAACTAATTATAGTAAAGACGTAAGGTACATATTTTTCCAAGACTGCATTAACCAAAAATTTATGACATCTTTCTTGATTAGATTTGCTGTTCTGATTAAGAATTACTTAACAGAGACTGGCATTCATCTGTTTTCACACAGAGCTGAGTTGTACATCTGGTTCTTCCTAAGTGCCTTTGGTACAAGCTGAAAGTACCGAGTGACTATTGAGGAATAAGAGGAGCATACTAAAGAGGCATGAAGGTAGCAAGAATTATAAGTGGTGCATCCATTGGGACAACAGTCTGACTGTGGAGGGAGTAAAGGGCAAAATGTGATGTTTCCTTCACTGGTGGAAAGGGAGAGGGTGGAAATAGGCTCTTTCTGTTCCTTCAGTATCACTTGTCCAGTGGTTCAGTTTCATGGCCAGTTTATGCTCAAACTGCTGTCAGCTGTTGTTGAAAGTGGTGACTACCCCATTCTCCCTATTCATACCCATTACTCGGTGCCACATTCCTAGATTGTCGATCTAGCTGAAAACTAATCTTTGCCTTGTGCCAGAGCGAGGCAAGTGACAGAAACATGCAGCTTGAGACAGTAGAGGAATGGGGTAATCCAATCCAGGAACAGCATGGCTGTAGCTAGGCTTCTGCAGTAAGTCTTGTTTCTGCACATAATGAACAAATAAAGCTTCCAGCTAGAGTTATTTCTGACAAACTAAAGAGAACAAAAATAGATGTTAACAGGAACAAAATTTACACCAGCTAGCTGCTACTCTTCAGAGGAACGATCAGTAGGAACTTACACTGGTACTTTATATCAGCACAGCAGATGGCCAACAGTTAAGTCTTACGTTAGAAACTGTTTTTTTTTTAATTTTCTTTTTCTGTTAATACTAAAACTGGATTTGCAGTGAATGTAACATTGCCCAGCTCCCAAGTTTGCATTACTATCAGTAGCTGATCAGGCCATCTGAATTCATCTTCCAGGCTCTGCCGTCGCTTCAGATCTGTACTCCTTTTGTCTGCAGCATATAAGGTCACACATACAAGGGTTCTACATGCCACAAGCTCTTCAACATAGCAGAGCCTAAGTACTAGTTATTGCAGTATATATAAAAATTCTTAACCCATTATGCAGCAGAGTTATACAAAGCTACATGAAACTAATATGTTAGGTAGTTGCCATCTTGTCATTAGCCAGTTGCTATTACGGCTAAAAAAGTTAAAACAAAGCTCCAAGCAAGCCAAGCCAAGACTAGATTAGACAAAGTACAGCTCTAGTCTCACATGTAAAGTTAGTACAAGACCTGTGGCTGGTAACAAGCATGGCAATACTGTCTTTACTGTACTAAAAACTACATAAGTAGTAATTCTGTCAGTGTGGGAAGCTATTCAGCTCACCAAAATAAATTGTAATGTCAAGCATATGTAAAAACTACCATGAGTAGTATCTTTCTTTAGTGCTGAGACTTTATAACTTCAGTGCTTTCTAAAACACTTTATAACATAGGAAATTAGGTATGAAGTTCTATTCTAGGTAGTTCATAGTTTTCCATGTCAAATCCAGAATACATCAGAGAATAGATGGACCTGTTCATACACACAAAAGAAGGATTTGAGAGTTTACTGAAAATGTTGCTCTCAATTTTTTTCTCAAGGAAATGTTAGCTTCCTGCTTTAAAGCCTGTTTTCTGTCTCCTCATCTTTTCTGGAGACTTCTCTTTGATGAAAGATTGCAAATTAAACAAGCTTCAAAAGAAAGTATTGTGAAAACTTCCCTAAGGACTGCATGAAGAGATAGAATTTCTGGATTATAGTAATCTACAACTTTCTGTCCTTATCAGGGCAATTCATCCCGAATTACTAGCAGTAACTAGAGTAGGTCTATCAAAAGGAAAACATGAGCATAAGGTGAAGATTTTCCTAATGACTGTTAAAGTTCTTAAGTGAACGTTTTAAGTGAGCTGCATGATGTGGGGGTGTGTGTGGGAGTTGCTTCTGTGATCTTTTTTATCTTTGTATTGTGTTTTGCAAGGGATATGAATTCAAGGAAAGTGAAAAGTGGTTTTAACTTGTCTTTACATGCAGACAAATGTAGCACATAATCCTGACTCAAAATAAAGACTTTTGCCCAGTTGAAAGGAGAGCTGGCATATCCTGCCCTGGTATTCTATGTGCTGTGAATTTCCTGAAGCACTGATTAAGCTACATGCAGTAATGAGGAAAAATAAACCAGTCAAAGGAAAGAATTACTAAGATGTTATCCCCTTACCCTATTTTTATTTTGTATGTGACCTGATTATTTTTTTTATGGTCATAGTTGATTAATATTCTTCTTTAAGATCAGAGTTTATGTATCAATTGTTTATGATGTTATCTGGGTCTGCATTTCTACTGGAAAGAAAAAAAAAAGCAAGGCAAAACCATTAATTCTTATGAATTTCAATCTCAAATCTAGATATGGCCTGTGACTTTTTGTTTTCAATGGCAAGATGTTAAATGGATCTGGAAAAGCATTACTTAATTTTGCATAGCTTCTCTGTAAGAACCAAATCTTTAGCACTTTGATGGAAGGAGGAGACTCAATAAATTGCCCATATTTTCTGCAACCAAGTAGCCACAGGCTCTTTTTATACTTGCGTTACTGTTTTAGGCTCAGATGAAATTCTTGTGGAGTATTTTTACAAGTTTTCCAACCCTCTGGCCTTCTGTGTGCTGCTCCTGCCAAAAGAGAGATCCTCATCCTCTCTTTGCTCAGAAGGACCTACCCAAAAGAAAGTTTTGCTAATCCAAAGACTCTTTGCTAATCCAACGAGAAATTCTGCATTTTATTTTTCTGTGGTTATCCTGTGCCCTTAGAGTCAGTTTCTGGATGTAAATGATGTGTAAGTTCTTTTGCAAATGGGGGAATGGAACAGACCCTTTTGGTTTTCTCCTTAATTGGCTTATCTCATCTTGTAGAAGCACAGATTGAGGATGTTACTTCATTATCAGCTTTAGTCAATGTAAGACTTCTGCCACCAAAATGCAGCGTGCTTTATCTGCCTCCACATGAGGCATGCATTTGTATCCTCTGTGCTGGTGCTAACTAACCCTGCCAGGAGAGAAGAAAAAACCCCACAACACGACAACAAAAACCGCCTATTTACTGGGCTTACTGGTCCAGTTGGGTGTGCAGCTGCATAGATGAGGAGAGCTGGCAGAAGGGAAGAGTGGGCCATGCAGTGGATAATAGCCCTTCCTCCTCTAGACAGCAGTGCAGTCTGTGAGAATACACTGTAAAGATGACATTTTCTAAGAATTGTGTATTCTCACCGATGTCATCAGTTAAAGCCTCCTTGAGAACAGATTTATAACAGTTTAATAATTCCTGCAACTTGCACTTTTAAGGACTCTCTGTCTTAATTCCCATACATTCAGATGAGACTATTACTGCAGGTGTAACTAAGCCATAGAAGTTAGAGAAGAAGTTAGAGAAGGCTTGAGACAAATTTATGGCCCTCCTGTTGGACAGACACTGCAGTGGAACTCGTTAAAACTTCTTTGCAGACCTTTGCACATCTCCGTCTAGGAATTGTTAGCTAGGAATTAAAACCAGGATTTCCAGATGATGAAGGCAAAACCAGCTGTGTCCCTAAATAGGAGCCATTATTGACAGTTATTCTTCTGTAAGGAGGCCTTTTGAAAAGATTCTTTGTACTAGTTTAGAGAAGACAGGGTTGCAATGCTAGAATGGATTCCCTTGGTGATGTCTGGCATTGTTACTGTGGAATTCTACTCCAGGAGTGAACACTGGCAGCATGAGTCAGTCAGAGCTTTGATTTCGAGTGAAACAGTTATAAAGGCAATAAAGACCAAAGTGCCACATTTTCACTCCTGAGTGAACAGCGATATGAAGGGCTGTGGTTCTGCTTGCATTTATAGGCCTATTTTAATTTCAAAGGATTTTGATACATGTAACTGGGAGTAGAGTTTGACTCCAGTTATTGCTTTAAGAATTATGCTGTGTCAGTGATCTGACAATGCACTGGAAAGGTTGAGTGCAGGTCGTTTAGCTTTGGTGTGATGATTAATTTCAGGTGATATAAGTTATGAACACTAGTTTCAATTATTTACAGAAAAAGCCAGCCAATCTCATGGGTACTCTACAAAGTAAAATAAAACCAGTGATAAAATAAAATCAGGTGATTGTGACCTTGAGACAGGGTCTCTCCTCCAGCTCTCCCCTTCCCGAAGTACAGAACGGACATGCTCATCTCTCCTCTTCAGGAGTCCTTGATACTGTTCATATTTAACATCATTATCAAAGGTTCTTTGCTTCCAGGCTTAGCCATTAAAATAGATGAGATGGCAAATGCTGACATGATAGTTTTGCAAATGTTAACTGAGAGGTTTGCATATATTATTAAATCTCTTAATGAAGATGATGAAGAATCAGCCTATTAACAGCTCAGAATTAGGTATATTGCTGCATTAATTCTTGTCCCTCTTTTCTTTGATATTTCAGTGCTACGGCTATTGAAGGATGGTGCTGACCCTCATACACTTGTTTCCTCAGGAGGCTCTTTGCTCCATCTGGTAAGAGCGATTGAAGATGAATGTTAGTGGTTGTGGATAAATATGGTGGGATACTGAGTAGCAGATTGGGCATATTAACAAAAAGAAAAGCACAGCAATAATTTTTTTATCTACACTGCCCTCCATGGCAATTATGATTGCATACAGCTATACATGTGAAATAAATGGTCAGTTTCAAATTGTTCACAAAAGGATGGATCGTGTCATAGGAGTGATAACTGAAAAAGTGGAATGAAATATTTTATTTATAAATTATCAGTGCAGGAAGAAAGAGCAAGGGAAATACTGCTTGATTCAGAAGATGGAATTATATGGTTCAGAGATTCACAGATCCTATAGGATGATGTAACATTTTTTGTTTTGTTTTTTTGTGCATATTTTCTTTCATCTATTTCCTATCACATTACCTGCATTTAGCTTATCTTTATTTGCATAGCAATTTAAGTTAAGTAGCTGGAAGATAGAAAGAAAATAGTTTGTATACAATGTCAAGCAAGATGTAAGGGCACATGGAGGAAAGACTGACAGGCGGATAGAAAGGAAATACTACATAGGTAAAATCTTGGCTTTGCTCAAGCCAGTGGCAAAACTCATCATAAATTCGTAAGTCTTACGATCTTTTACTTTTGTCTTGTTCGAGTTGCCCATTCAGTGGGAAGCACATAGTGTCACATCAGTTCACGCAGGCAATCCCCCAACCCACCCTAGTAAAAAAGTATATGAGTGCCAGTTTTCTCCTGGAATTTGACTGACAATGCCCAATTGTTTCACAAAATCCATTAAGTAAGAATTAAGGAGCAGCAGGAATTAAATTGCTTCTACAAATCTAGGCTATTTTCAAACTGGTAACTAATCACAGAAGGCTCTATTATTAATACATAGAATGGCTCAGTGACATCTGTCATTTGTTTTGTATGGAAGCTTTGTAGAAAAATTTCTGCTTAACAATGCCTTGAAAGTATGACTGGTATGAGATTGTGTTGATCTGTATTATAAAATGTTTTATTTCTGGTTCATTAACATTTGGACATTGAAGATCTCAGTGCAAGTTATGCTACTGATACAATGAATGATACTGATTCAACGAAAAAAAATATTTGTTTCTTGAGCTGTCAGATAAGTTACAAGCTAAAGTAAACACATCAGAACTTAATTTCTATTCTATAATTTAATGGTCAGTATGTTTGGAAATCATATAAAACAGGACTGCTTTTTAGCCTCATAGGGTTGAATTTTCATCTTCCGAGTTATCTGTATTTATAAACACAGTAGTACATGAAGCTCCTACATTCATTTGAATATCTCAGCTATGTCTTGACTTCAGAGTGGAATCCAATTAAGCACTTTTTCTTCTTTAATTTTCCCTCCAGTGTCCTGGATTCCATGTCAAACAAACAGCTCAGGAAACTGGATGCCATGGTGTGGTTCCACATGCAATAGAGACATGACATCATAATTATTTAACCCTCTTTTGCAAATTTTCTGCAGATTTCATTGTATTTGTACTCTCAGTGTAGCTTTGGGGACAGGGAAATATACCACAGCTTTAAATATTAGATGAAGCATACATATTAAGGATTATATTCAAAGCATATAAGTAATACAGAAAATTAGAGGCTGTGGGGAGACTCTCCAGTGGGGGAAGAGAGAGGATCCTTCTCTAAAGAAGTACTGAGATTGTTCATTAGACCACAGTTAGGATCTTAACTTAGATGCTCTTACTGTCTTTTAAAGTATTATCTGTAAGCACATCCATAAGAAGTCACAGATGTGACAGAGGAATAAGGTCAAAACAATGACTAGGCCAGTTTCATCTTCTCTGCCAAAATTAGTGATCTCTTTCATCAAAAGGAAGTATGAAAATGCAGATGTGCAAACACAATGCCCCCCTCAGCACGCTAACATGCAGAGTATTTATCTGTTAGAGAGATTTGAGTAGGAATGAGTTTAGTAAGTGGACTGGAAGTAGGAGTGGGTATAGAGAGGCAAGTGATTGCTATGAACTGCCGAAGAGGTATCATACTTAGATGCCACTACTGATGATGTGATCATCATGCACTGATGCCTGTATGACAATACTGAGTTGAAAGAAAGCCTCATCTTTACTGTAGATTTCAGCAGATTTCATATAGTGCTTTTTCACAGGCGTTTCACAGGGATTCTGTGAATCATGCACATGGAACTTGTACTCTTCACAAAACGATTTCTGTCAGCTGTTGTCCCTTACAAACACAGCAGTTTAACTAGTGTGTCATCGTCTCAATTTAAATATTAAATGGAACAAAAACTGTATGTAATAAATTCAGTTGTACACTGAATAAAACACCATCCCTAATCTGCTCTTCTTTCTTCTAGTGTGCCCGCTATGATAATGCATTTGCTGCAGAAATTCTAATTGACAGAGGAGTAAATGTAAATCATCAAGATGAGGATTTTTGGACATCAATGCATGTAGCCTGTGCATGTGATAATCCTGATATTGTCCTGCTACTGCTACTAGTAAGTAAAGCAATCCAATACATTGTATACTTGAAAAGGAGACAGAATGTAACAGCACAAGGTCTGAAACTGCTATATGAATGCAATATATTACTCGTAATCATAACAGTGAAAGCATATATTGTGTGTGTGTGTTTCTTGCATTGTTTTGGTGCTCAGGATTTTTAGAAGACCTATAGTGAAGCATTTTTAGTCCTTCAATGAGAAGACAGAATAAACATCAATATCAGGGCTCTCCTATCTCTTTCCTATGGTCAGGAGCTTATATCTCTTAAAAGCACTCAGTCCCAAATGGGATATTTGGATAATTTCTTTTTTCTTCTCCTTGTCACTTTCTGTTAAGGATTGAGCTCACAGACAATCTTATCAAAAACTTCTTCTTAAAGCAAGTATTCACTCAGTTATACTCAGTATTCATAAAGTGTTCATGGACATGGCAAAAATGAGGGCAATTTAATATCTGTCTAAACAGCTTGGACTTTTTGAAGCAGAGTTTGCCCAATATAGTAATAGATACGGCGTTCAGCCTTTGCAGAGAACAGCTTTGTTCATGTTGTGCTTCAATTCCTAGGATCAAAGCCTAGAGTTTTATACCACAATATTAACAAAGCTCTTTCTCACAGTTCATTTTATATTGCTCTTTAAAACAGTAGTGGAGAAACAGTTTACAGCCTGACTTAGTTTTTTAAATCTATTTCTATTGTTTTAACATTGTTGTGTTTCTAATAGGTCATTGCAAGTAGATCAGCATTTTGCTATTTCAGCATAATAGTATTTCAGTGTTATAGGTAAAATTAAGTGAAAAATATTTCAAAAGACTATACTTGATAGGAAAATACCACTCTCTGCTTTAAGGTAATAGCTGGGAGTACTGTTGTGGATCTGTATATTTGCACTTGGTCAGTGATAGGTAGGGGAGCTTTTAACCAGTGTGATGCTGATTAGAGCTCTCTTGGGATGAGTCCAAATGTCTCTGCTTCTAGAGAAAAGTTAAATCAATGTCTGTCTTCTCCCAGAATAATATTTCATTAAATTGTTAGATAGATTTCATAATGTAGTTATTTTCTTAGGAAAAAGCATAATCAACAGGTTAAGTAGCATCCACAGAGATTAATGTGATAGTTTACACCTTAGAGGAGGTGTTTCAGGCTTTCTTGGCTACATGTGAGCTCTTTCTGAAATATACACATACACTCTAGCACATATATTTCATCTCATAGAAAACAGGGTAAATAAATCTATTAAATTATAAAATATATGAAAAATAAAATATTTTATTCAGTGAAAAATTAGTGATACCTTCCTTCCCTTCACCTACTCTATAAAATCAGAAAGAGTTGTCCAGGAGCCTCCCTGAATGCTTGACCACAATCATCTGTACTAGCAAACTGTTAGAATGTCCTCTGGCACGCCTTTGGCACATGCCATCTAGATTCCTTCCAGACAAGTTCCCAACATGGTTTTGAAGCTGGGAAGTCCCAGAGACCAGTTGGTATCTAGCTTTCATGCTGCAGAGGCAGAGTCTTCAGCTGGTGTCAATGCCGAGAGTTTCCCCAGGTCCCTTTGGCTCAATAGTAGAGATACAGCCTTTGTCATCCTTGAAATGTCTGTTTTCTCAGTTTTTCTATTACAGGTATAATTAAGTCCAGCAAATGTACAGTGCAACTGTGTATAAATCTGATTTTCTGTTCTTAGTGCTTAAAACAGTATTGCTTATCCAATTACAGTCATCAGATAGGTTTTGTACGAGTATCCCATTCTAAACATTGTCACTACTCTTGGCAAATAAAGGTGATATTTTATCTTTTACCTTGATCTGTTCAATATAGGTACTTTTGAAGCTTGTGTATCTTTAGGATTCTTTATGTGCTCCTAAATCGATAAACAAATTGAAACAGAGAAGCTTATTTATAAAAACTCTTGTATTGTGGGAGAGTCTTGTAATGTGGGGAATTTTCAGACATACTGAATGCTGTGCTGCTGTTGATGATAATAGGAACAGTTAGGGTTACACGGGGGTCTTCTGAAATTTTCCCTGCCTGTTTTTGCAAGAAGCCCAATCTAATAAAAGCTCATTAATTATTTCTACCCACGGTTATATCCAAAATGATTTTTAAGCCATCAGCATTTCAGTGTTGTTTGATTTAGTCCCTGTTTATTAGAGGTTGTCTTCTGAAGTTTCTAAATATCTTCTGATAAGTTGGGATAAATAGGTCATCTGATACATTAAAGTTTCAGTAAGCAGGGATAGATCCATGTGGATTTTTGCAGGTACTGTTTGAATGGTCTGTATTATTTGCAATAATTTCTCATGAATTTGCCCACATTTTTGGTCATCAGCACTTTTTATGGCGGAATTTCCTTGATTATGTAAATAATAACTTTATGGTCTCCCTTTGGAGTGGGAATAATAAATAGAATATTGCATCAGAGAAAGGGAAATATTCTTAGGTAAGCAATAGTTTTTGAACCATGACATTAATGCTATCTTTAATAACATTTGACAAGGTGAAGATGGAAATTGAGGTTGGAGGGAAGTATTTTTCAACAACTCTAAACTGCCTTTGTGTGAGCATTTGATATTAGGGATTTCTTTGCCTTGAAGTAGAGTGTTTCATGGACCATGTCTAATGAGTAGCATGAGCCTGGATAATGCTAATGTGAGGTACAGGCAGCTTCTATTATACCACAGTTTTTAGTTGGAAGTGCAAATAACACTTAATGTACCCTCATGAATTACTTCTAGATAGATATTTCTTCTGTATTGACTTTACAACATAGAAAATGCCATATTATCTGTTCTAAAAATGTGAACTAAAAGGCAACAGCGTGGTCCCTTAATTGAGACCTCTGCAAATTCTAGTTCCTGGAAAACAGTCATAGAGGCCAATAGAGGTTTTCTTGGTGAGAACTTAAAAATATTTCCTGAAGGGAAGACAGAAAAAAAGTGAATATAGGGTCTACATAGATCCTAGAAGGCTAATAATGAAGACTTAATTAAACATGCCCAGTTTCTGGTTATATCCCACTTTTGGTGGTGTTCATGTTTATCTGGCTGAGACAAGATAGTGTTTTGTCATCCACAAGCTTGGCTGTAGTAACTCACTATTTCTGTCCTCTAGTAGAGAACAAAAGATGAAATCTTCTTAGCTGAAATGTCTTCCACTGAGGGCTAGGAGAGGCTGTAGCTGTTTCTAATGTGATAATCCGCTATGCCAATATGCATCCTACTGGAAGACTGTTGGAATTGTGGGCAGTGATTTTGGAATGAATGCAGAATGAAATGCCTGAAGCTAATTTTTTCCATTCCAACATTTTACCCAAGGTGATGTCTTCTCCATTTTGTAGCTGTCAGCAGGAGGGGGTAACATTGGACTGTACAACCAGGAAATATATCCCATGTCTGCTAAATAGTCAGTTGATGAAGAACTTGCCCCCAAGGCAGCTGCTAGTGCATGAGTAAATGTAGAGATCAAAGGTATTTCATAGAGGTCTGGTTGCCATACATGCAGATGAGGTGGTAAAGGTCAGATACATCAATTGTTGCCTGGATGCTTCAGTGCTGGGCATTTTCCCCTTGGGATGGGGGACTGTTTCTGTGCATGTTGTATGAAAGAGGCTTCTGAAGCAGGTTGAGGAGAGTGCTGACGTGTTTAAGAACAAAGATGCATAGGCTTGTATGCTTTTATGCCCACGTGAAATCTCCAAGAGACTAGGAAAAGTAACCCGATTTATTAGAATAATCTGTTCTTTCTTGCTTCTCCTGCCTTTCGAAGGTGCAGGATTGAACACATTGACAGCAGTTATGTCCAGCTGGGGTGTATGCCTTTTCCATCACCTCTGGATACATTGCAACATTGTATTTTGCATTAATTTCCAGTACTTGTTTTTGTATTGAATTGAAATCCAATATCCAAAATGCTTTGTCCCATTGAAAATCCTGCCAGAGAGACAGAACATTGAACCACTGATACTGGGATACTGCTCATTCTTTGTTAGCTGGAAGAAAGTGTTTAGACTACTTCATATGACTTAAAATGGCTGTAGCTTTAAGTTGTGACCCACACCTTGCAGTCTGATTTTCTTGCCACAGTATGCAATTTCTAGCTTCAAATGCTTTTAGTTGATACATAAGAGTGGTTAATCTTCATTGGTCTACTATTCAAACTGCCATCTGATATAGTAAAATTAATACTGGCACAGTTTAGTAGATTAGCTACTCAAGCAGCAAGGTATATACGTAAAAATATTGCTTTGTAGTACCTTGCTTTTTTCTTTTTTCCTTCATTTGTCTTCAGTCTGACAGTATTATTTATTATAATGAATTCTCTGCTCTAAGAATCAACACTGGATCATTAAAAAGGCAAAGGAGGTCAAGCTGTTCAGATGCCCCACCTCCTCCCCTCTATTTTCCCACACCAAAGTATTTGAAAATTAAATGCAAACAATGTAACTGGTCAAATTGTGATTCATGCCTTTGCAATTCCATGATATATTTTTTTTGGATCCTGACCCACTGTTTTCTCTCCTTTTTTGAAACATGGTATTTAGATAGTTTTTAAAAGGTTCACAATCATATTGAGCTCCTATATTTAGTTCCTTTCCTCAAGATAACTATGATTGTGTTACAAACTAGAGGTTTCTTTAAGATTTGCTGTTACATTTTAATTTCAGAGCATGTCACAGTTAATTCATCATTTGAGCTGTACTATTGGGCTCAGACGTGGCAGGCTGATAGTTATGAGTTTGCTTTTTTAATGTATCTTTGGTTTTGGTTTGGGGGGGGTTGTTCTTTTCCCTCCTCCCCACACCCCAAGTAGTCATGGAACCTTTTGATGTTGACTGACCTAAGTTTGAGAGCATCAGAGAAAAAGAAAGCAGGTAAGAAGTGCATTTTTATAGTCTAATTCACATTATTTTACCATCATCAGGGTGCACCTTTTAATGGGGAAAGTGAATGTAATGTTTTCCAGAACTGTAATGCAGATCTTCTCCAATAACAAGGAAGGCAGGGACACTGTTCTAGTGTTTGTACAGTGCTTTGCACAGTGGAGATTTATTCTCTCATAGACCTGAAGGCATTACTGTAATAAACTTGATAATTAAATGGAATGGCAGAAAGCAGTACTACATTCTCAGGAATTTTTACATGTAGCTGAAGGAATTGTGAGTGGAAAGATATTCTTCATAAATTCTTTTTACTGACTTGAACTAGGAAACGCAAATGTAACTACTGTCTGCCAACCAATTAAATGTGTTTTATCATGTGCTTTTTGGAACCTAGAATTGAAGCTCAAAATGCAGTTCTGGCATAGAAGGCTGAAAGTATAATTGTTAAAAAAAAATTGAGATGGATTTTCTTTTTCTTTTTTAAGAACTTGGGAAAATATTTGCTCATTGATGTGCAGAAGGGAGTTAAGCTTAAATCACTCTTTAAATTTCAGTCAATAGCAGCAGATGAGCAGTGTTAGTATTTGAACAATATAATGCTATCCACAGTATGTGTAATGCAGATTTGCTGATTCACCTCTGCAAAATTCTTTGTGCTGTGAGAATAAACCACATGACGTGACACTGATGGAACATTAAAAATCAAATAGGAGGAATGGAGAGAATACCAGATACTTTCAGTAAGACTGACATATGATTTGTCCATTGAAGAGAAGACCATAACGTACTATTACTTAATATTTCTTCAGTTCAGGGGATAAATTTTACAGAAGTGATAGCATCACAGTGTAAACCTCTCACTATTTCAGAGAGAGAGAGATTTTGGAAAAAAAAACAACCTAAACTTTTTGTTTATGGATTTGTTTATGCATAATGTTCAAGGGCCATATCTAAATGTTTTTGTGATGTTGGGGTTAATTTTAGAATTGTTAGACCTGACTAATTTATTTGAATTCATGAGTGATAACTTTGTTGGACTGAAATTGAAAAAAAAACCATTTTGTTCATGCTGTGGTTTTTAGCTTGATTGACTGGATGTAATTTTAGAGCCTATCAAGTAACTTCAGCACCAGCTTCTCACTGAGAACTGGACTCAGCTGGCAAGAATTTTTGGTAGAAGACAGTTAAAAATAATCAAGAAATACTACATAAATGTTTTAGCCAACGTACTCCTGATGGTAAAATGTGAAAAGTATAGTCAAACTCTGTGCTGGGGTTCCAGCTTGGGAGTAGAATTTAACGATAAGCCACATAGCTTTCTCTTATCAACTGTGTCTGTTCCTACTCTGTCTTTTTGTAGCCTGGCCCGTTGCTTGAAGTGTAGATCTGCAACATCCTCCTTCAAGTCCTTGTAATTGTTAGGATGTCTTTATTTATCGACAAACTTCTGTCTTCCTTTGTCCTCATTTTCTTGGGCTCTCGAATTGTTTCCAGAGATATTGAGAAGGGTTTTGGTGCAAAGATGGTCTTCCCAGGAGGTGCTGGGCCTTCTAGGCCACGACAACAAAAACAGTGTGTGGAATGTGCACCTTACTAGGAATGAAAGATGGATTTCACAGTCTTCCTCTCATTACAAGGAGCTAAGATAATAGAAAAGTGTTATTTAAAGCCCTGCAAGGGCAAATGGTGGTTTGTGCTGCTTTAGATTGTGCTTGAGGAGCCCCATATCTTACAGGGCATGTGTAGGAGGATCTGGTGAGGTTGTATATTAGACATGTGGATGGAGGCACTTTATATCACAGTACAAACTGGTCACTAAAGCAAAAATTTTCTTTCTGTAGGTGAAATACAGCTGTGTCTGTATTCTTGTGACTTTTGAATGTATATGAGGTTGTCTTGGGAGGGCAGAAATTCTCTATACTTCCCGGTGTTTGTCCTCATCTTAGTGTGTTATGAAATAATTTAAACTTGTAAATTTGTAAATTGTCAATTTTATTTCTAAATATTCAAACTCATCAGAGTACTGAATTGCTATTTGGATGTTCAGTGCAAATCAAGCAATCGGTAGAATTAATGGAAGTTATTATGGAAATGTAGCTTTGTGTTGAAAATTAATGATTCTACAGAAAGGTCATTATATGCTGTATAAAGGAAAGAATGCAGGAGAAACTGTAGAAAATATACCAGTGAACAGAATCGGATTGTGCAGGTTCAGACTTGGCCACCTGAACTATTCCACTCTCTTAAAAAAGACAGGGTAAAATTAAGTGCTATGTTGTAACTTTTCATAGCTCTAATCCAAAAGACTTTAAGTGGCTGGCAATTGGTGATGGTAAGACATCATCTTCAGATTTTTTGTTTCTGAGTATGCTTGAATGTCATCTGTCCAAGTGCCACGAACTGCCCCGATGCCATTCAGCTCGTGAAGCCTGCCTGATAGAACTCTACTTTTCTATGGGGCCTTTGAAAACAAAAAGGTGCTGTCAGGGCAAAACCTGAGTGTATTCAATTAGCCAAATTTGATTCTAGTATCAGTGTTAGTTGAACATTTTAAATTTGACTGACCCTTCACTTGTAGAATTTATTAGTTATTTAATCCTTTCCTGGTTTGGCCCCAACTTTTCTTATAGACTTTTTTATATTATCTGTGGGATACCTACTTCTGCTTTTAGTGTAAAATCCCATTTCCAAAATCAGATATAGTTTTACTGGAATAAACTACAGGAGCAAATATACTGGTGGGAGTAGAAAGGAAGTCTCATAGGGCTGTACCTCTCTTATTCATACGCTCAGTATGGCATACACCTGAACTCATGTAATCGGCCAGCAGTTGCACACTTATTTTGCTCTTATTCTTTGCAACAGCATTGGACAATTTTAGCAAGAAGAGAGGAATGATCAAAATGCCATTGTCTTCAAACTTAAAGATCTTTATCTTTCATAGTTTCAGAAAATATTAAAGCAGAATAAACAACTGCTTAACTACTTCATCAAAGAAAGTAATTCTGCCCCCCTCCTCAGCCTTGCTCAATAGGACTTCCTCCTTTGAGTCAATGTAAGAGGAAGCAGTAATGGGGAGAGAATGAAGAGCAGATAGAGGTCAGGAGGGGACAGTAGATAACTGTTTAAAATATAAAGGAACATGTAGCCTAAAGTAAAAATAATTATTCTCTCTTTCTAGAGGCAATTATCAATAGTAGTTGTAAGAAACTTTAAATAGAAGGTTTTGGTTGTTTTTTTTTTATATGAAAGCTGTGGATATCTATTTGAATTCACTCGCAGTTTGCAGAATCTGGTGGATGTGTGATGAGTGTAGGAAGGACCTTCCAGAGAGTGTGTACTACTGGTTTACAGCCTTTCATCATTGCTGACTGAGCTAAGATAGAACTAATCTAGGTGAAGGCTATTAATGAGTTTCTGAACAGCAGATGGCAACACTCAGGGGAAACTGCAGAAATATTAATCTTACTCCTTTTAAGACTGGGGAAAAGGGCTGCAGCTAGCTAGTGATGCAATGATAAAAGTGGTCCAAGGAGAAATAAGAACAGGAGCCAAACTAGATCCAGCAGCTCTGGAAAGCATTTTGTCTTTGAGTGCTGTCATGAGAGTAATGGGATAGCCTAGTAGAAAAGTGAGGATAATATGAAGACAAAAGAAAAAGCTTTGGAAACTCTAGTCAATAGAAGAAATAACCAGTGGAATCAAATCTGCAGCTCACAATACAAAGAATGCTAAATTATGGGATGAATCAGTCTTTTTACAGAGGAAGTAGAGAAAGTAAAATGTGCTTTTTAGACAAGAGACTGATTTTTGTCTGAGGAGTCCATAAATACTTATTGGATGGCTAGAAATCACCAAGAACTCTGTGGACACCAGTGTGAGAATGGAATCTTTCTGGCCAAGACCTCAGAAAGAAAAGTAATGCTTGTTAGCAGAAACACCATGAACTGTAGGAACTGGGTAACTGTAACAAGACTCAATACTAATTTCAAGGGATACAACATATATAGCATATTTACAAGCAGAAGATAGAATGTAAAAATTTTGTCTTATTAAAGAGGGGCAATGAGAACATGAACAATAATCCAGATATTTAGTTGCCAGTAAAAATTAGTAAGTAATAATTAATTTTTTACCCAGGATTATGAGTTTTAATGCAGTTTACAGATGGGAGTAAGGAATCAGCCCAAGGAGAGACATTGTTTCAAACAAGAGCAAAAAAACCCACCCCCCTACCCCTTTGCGTGGTGGCTGAAAGTACCTGGGGTTTGATTTTGGAAAACATTTGGTTTTGTAGGGAGACCTACGACATATAACAGTACTAATAACCAGCATATCTGTGTAATTTGGAGTGTTTAGAGAAAATAAAAATTCCTGGAGGTAAAAGAGAGTTAGACCTGTTGCAAAAAATGACACCTCCAGTTTTGCCTGGAAGAAGTCAGGGCAAGTATGTCAAGAAGTGAACTATGTTCATAAAGATGGGGAACTTTGGATCAGCTCTCCAGAGAAAGAAGCAATGGCATGATCATGAAAATCAACATCTGGCCTTTGATCTTCAGTAAACAGTTTTGTGTTATGAAGATCATCTTCTGAGGCTCTTCTACCACTGAGACATATTTGTAGGAGGTGAGATTCACTCTTTATGCCAGGTGGCATCTGCTTGAATCAGTGACACAATTACTCTGTGAGTTGCTCTTACAGAGTAGCTAGAGAATATGAGAAAAAGTTAAATTAGAGAAGCGAAAAGCTGCCTGGTAGTCAAGAACTTTGTAACAAGACAACAGCCCAGCTGTTAAGAGAAAAACTATGGGCCTGGGAGTTACTGGGGTTTCTTTAGTATTAGTCCTACAATACTATTTTATTTAGAGCTTTCAGTGATAACTTTGGGAGCAAAATTAGGAGTATGATAATGAAATTTGCTGATGGAAAAGCTGCAATGCCTTGTCAGTTTGAGTGAGGATTAGAATGTTGTGCAGAAAGCATAGGGTATCTTTGAAGAGGTCGGTAATAAAAATGAGTTGCAATTTAAGTGCACAAAGTGCAAGGTCATGTTCTGAGTTATGAGTAGCAGGCATTTCTGTGATATGCTCAGGAATAATCTGTTGGAAATAAGGAAAAATACCTTGGAGCTTTAGTCAATTCTAAAATGATTATATGCTACAAAAGCAGCTCCTAGTAAGAAAAATAAATTCTTGTATTTGTCAGAATGAAGATTTTTCCAGTAGGAAGGGAAAAGTGGTTTTGCCACTGTACAAGAATGGACAGCATGCAGTTAACTATATATAGTCATGTTTGAGAGTGGTGAATTCTACCAAAGAAAACTGCAAAGATAAACAGGTAAATAGTAAGTCTGTATTGTGAGAAGAGGCTAAAAATGAATATGTTTACCTTAAAAAAAAAAAGTCAAGACAGAGAGGTTGTAAAAATTTATGTGAATATATCAGGAGTGAGGAGGAGGTGAAAATAGCTAGTAAAGTCTGAAATTCCTACCTGCATGAAAAGAAATGATTATAACATATGAATAAAATTAAGACAGAGATTGAACTAACTTTTCTGATTGTTAGGAGACAAAGATTGAAAAACAGCATTCTATGCAGGAGTAATCTTTAAAATTGATCTCAAAGTTGTGAATAAGATTATGCATTTTGTGTTTACCTGCATTATCAAAGTAGTGGCTCAGGAGATCCATTCTAGTGTTATGTTCCCACATGACAGCTGTTCAGAGAGCTACATAGATATAATTTATCTTGGTTGTGTGCTTACAATAATAAAGTAACATATGGAGGATATTAAAAAAGTATAGTTTTGTAAACAACATCAAATAAAGTTATGTGGTGGATATTTGATGCCTGTCAGATTACGGTTAAATTTCAATGGCCAAAAAACAGGCAGGAGAAAAGTTCATGAAAGAAGATCATTTAGAAAAAGAAATTAGACCTATTAGCTACTAGGAAAACATAAATGTTTTTCAAGTACATGGAGTAATTACATATTTTTTATTAATATACTGTCTTCAAGTATTCAGAATAAAATGCATAAAAGGTCAAGTAGTATGAAAACAAGAGAATAAAGGTTGTGGTTTTTTTTTTTCTTCTCAAGAAAAGAAATCCAAGGCCATAAAAGTTCAAATGTATAGTTGCTGGCAGTAAGTTGAGAATGGTATTTAGATCTTTAACCAATTGTGTACCTCAGCAGCATTTGTAAGAGAAACTGCAGTCTGGTTCATAAAACTGAATATTATCTCAATAAGGGCTATGAAAAGGCCAATATATGAGAAACATGACAGAGAAGGAGCTTGACTGATCAAGGAAATAATCAAAAGAATTACAAAAAGAACAGAAAAGTGCTATAAAACGATCTTTTGGCTGACATTTAGTTTGTGTTGAGCTCCTCACTCTTACTGTCTTCCAGATTACCAGGGGTAATTTGTGAGGTCTAGTGCAGTGGTCTTCAAAGTGGATGCACACTCTAGGAAGCGTGCAAGATGATTCATTAAGGGTATTAGAACTTATATTTTTAGTTCTTGTTATCTAAAAAACCAAAAAGTTTTACTAGTATTTAGCATGCATATTGATGCTGGCACCCTCACTCCATCCATAGGTCAGAGGTACTTATGTTACAAGATCCAATGGTAGGTGAGGTGAATTCATTTGCTAAAAATAAAAATGCAAGACCTTCTCATTGGTTTGAAAGAAAAAGGGATTAACATCAGGGAAGATGGAAATTTCCTAGCCAAATTTCAATAAAAAACTTTGTTTAATTGGTATGGGGTTGAAAAATTAGTATCATGATTCAGTAAGCATAACTAATGATGCATTTCCATTTAGATCTATAAATTTTTGCAAGCTATCTTTGCAAGCTATGACAGACATTAAAACCAAGTACTGAAGTAAACTGAACTTAGATGAGACCATTGAATCACTATATCATAAAGTGTTAAATCAATAATCTGAAAAATAATGAATCATAGTCAATCACATTGTTCTCATTAAAAATATTAATAATAGAGAAAAAAGTTTCTACCATTAATAAAGAAAATTAAAATAATTTAAAAATCTTATTTCAACTTTTTATCATCTTTTTTAATTTCTATTTTTGTGTATGTTTTATAATGTAGATATTAGTACAGTGGTATAGGTGTGTAGTTTATAAACCAGTACATATACATTGGGGGTGTATGCTCAAAAATTTTTAACTGATGGGCTGCCCAATTGGAACAGTTTGGAGGTCACTGGTCTAATGATCAGAACAATAGGGGATGTGAAAGACCTAGATTAGTATTGTATAATGTCTGTTCTAACTGGGACACTACTATCAACCTAACATGAAAGTCAGCCAGCTGTAGATCTACTAGAAATTGTATATTGCTGTCTCTCTTAAAGTCTAGAAAAGGGAAGTCTACAAAGAAAGTGATCACCCAATTCTTGAGGCTAAGAAAAATTAGTATCTCTCAGAAAAAGACTGAACCTTGCAGCATGTCCAAATTTGTAGTGAAACAGAACACTGACAAAGATGGTAGATGTGATTCCAGACCATAGAGAAATCTTGTCAGCCACTGTATTATGAAAGAATAGACAGGAGAGAGGGATATTCCTTCAGGTAAGTTGATACCATGTTACTTATTTGGATAGAGCTGTCTTGCAATGCTCAAAATGACCAAAACCAAAACCCAAAACAACACCCTCCTCCTTCAGTCTTATATGGCTTTCTATGTATTTTCATTTGTGAAACAGTGGAATAAAATATCACGATGGCATAGTTTGTTATACATAATTTAGAATGGCTTGGGAGCATGAAACTATGAAATAAAAAACCATCAAATGAATCTTCATGAATTTTTGAATTTCTGAGTGAGCTAGGAGGGCAAAATGCAGCACTGATACAATATATCAAAAATTCAAGGACAACTTATCTTGATATGCCGCCATAAAGATTGATGCGTGAAGTCATTGAAAAGAAAACTGCTGCAGGAAAAACTGGTTTACATATTGAAAGCAGGTGGTTTAGGTACATCATAACAGTGCAAGCTTAGTGTAGGTAAAAAAAGAGGTGACATGAGGGTCAGTAAAAGGCTCATGTTTGCACATGGTTTATGAAGACTTCTCGATTAGAATAAGAGAGATGGAGAGAAAAATGGACTCCCCAAATCTAGAATAATTGGTGTAGACTTGTGTGAAAAAGTAGGTAATTCTATTCAGGGCAGAACAATGTAGGATAATGAGGCTGGGATGCATAATGAAGTGTAAGAGCAGAAAAATAGTGGAGAGTTGGATGCAGTTTATTTTTTTGTTTGTTTTGTTTTGATTATGAGCTTAAGCAAGACGTGGTTGCTGTCTGCAAGGATAAAAGACTAAAAGGATTTTGAAAAAAGTGTATAAAAGCTGGGTTATGAAAGCATAAGTAATAAAAAATATCTGTGGCTTTTGATACAATTTTAAAGTAACAGCTGCATCTTCAGCTATGTAAAAATCAAAGTTTATATCAAATGACTTATTAGAAACTATGATATTTTTCAAGTCTATAAAACACAGTAAGTAACATTTTTATAAAATGTTAAAAGATGGTAAGTGTTGAATTGAAATAAATAACAGCAAGATTGCTGATATTGTATTTCTTGGGAAGAATGATATTCATTAAAATTATGAGAGTATTAGAAGCTGGGAAGTTGTTTTTGGTTTTTTTTTTGTGATGAAGACCAGAGGAAGGGAATGGTTTTGGACAAATATTGCTGAGCAAGCTGATAGGAAGATGGTAGGTACCTTTCACCTCATCATTTGCTCTTACGATTATACTATATGAACATGAGTGAAAATCTGTCTGATAAAACAGAGGTAAATCCTATGTAGCATTATGTCTCTGAAATACTCGTTTCAATTTTGTGAAAAATTCAGACACTTTTCCAATATATCATCAATTGTTTGAGAGTATTTTATGCAAATAAACCTGGAACCTTTGTTTTATTAATACATAAATGTTGGCTGTGGTTATGCTTGTGTTGATAGGATTTGTAAGTGAATATTTTCATATAACCAATGAGAAAACATGTCATGAGGTGTGTATTTCCCTCATAGCTGCTTTAGGGAATAATTTGCTGCAGTCCCACACAGCAAGTTACTACTTTCCATGGCTGGAAGTTTTTTATATTTTCTGCACTTCATCTGTTACCTATGCACAAGAAAGTAATAGGATAATCTGCTTGTTTGGCGAGTTCTCTAATTAGAAGTTGGTGTTCTGAGAAGCCAGTTCTGTGTTAAGATGACTGGCATACTAAACATCCTAAATACACTTGGTATTTCACACTGTGACTTGTTTGTAGAGTGTATAGATTTAATTAGTAACCAGCAGGACAGTGTCACCCTGAGTGCATATTAAGCTGCTAAACAGTGCCTTCCCTGTACACTGGGAGTATGGTGATGTTATCAATCAACACAATGAATCCGTCTCATAACAAAAATGCAGATTAACTGAGTTCAATTACCAGGTTGTACTCTTAGATCCTTGCATAAAATGAATGCGTTTATCTTTGAAGAAACTATACGCTGTACGCAGCTCTCATTTATTAGATACTGTTTAATATATTGCTTTTTTATACCAGAGACTTGTAGAACAGACTTTATTTTTACTATACATGTACATACAATAACGCAGACTTTGACTTTTTCTCTGCATCAGTAAAATGGTAGTATCTAATGGTATGCCTAAAGTAAGTAGTGCCATTTATTTCCATATGCCGTCTGAAGCATATTTAATTTATACGTATGTGTGTGTGTATGTAAACTCGGGATGGACTGGAGCATGAAAACTAGAACATTAAGCATGTGTGTTTTCTGAGCTGTGTAGATACAGTCATGGATATGACAGTGTGCATAGAGGGGAAGAAAAGACTAGCTTTCCATGCAGAGGCAGTAAAAAGAAGTCAAACACCGTGTTAAACAGTCTTCATTTTTGCCCCTAGTTAGATTTTCCACCATTTATGTTATTTGCATTGCATCTGGAAGCTCCTCAAGATCACCTGTTAGTCTTTACTGAGCCATTAAAATCAGCTTCCTTTCTTTGCTGCTCCATGTGGTCGTGTTGTTTGTTCTGCCTTCAGCAGTGGTGAGTCAGGGTCAAAAACCCTTTGAGTGAAGCTGGGAGGCAGAACTTTACCCAGCTGTTTTGTTTGGAGTGTGTGTAGATATATGTATGTATTTATGACTAATTCCCCCTGTATATATACACACTCACACACATGGAACTTAGTAGGAGATGTGTTAGTTAAAGGTAAATACTCACTGTCCTATTTTCCTATTTGTGCCCTGTAAGTCACAGTTCTAAAGCTGATAGTAAGAGGATGCTTCCTCTTATTTCTTATTCCTCCATTTTGCCAACATAAAACCATGCCTTACTAACTGTCCAATGTTGTACACAAGCGATAGTCCTTATTAACCCCAGGGAGTCATCTTTTATTTTCCTAAAATATGAGATTTCACTGACCTTATGTAATTACAAACTTTATTAATGGTTATAAAGTAACTTTTAACTCTAACTGTAGTGTTGGATTTAAAGACTCTTTGACAGGGAATTCCAAGGGCTCAGTCCTGGCTGTGTGAAGGAGAATTTCCTTCAATTTGTTCTAAAAATAAAAAGCAATCATTTCATAATGTGACCTTTTGTTGCAGTATTATAAGACAGGGACTGATCATTTTTCTGTGTGCCTGTCATGTTTTTTAATGATTAAGATTAAAATAAAAATGAAAAGCAAGTGTGCTCCTATACTGTTATCAGAGGCATTCAGTGCTTGAATAATTTCATTTTTTTTCCATAAGCTCAGCTACTAATGGGGAGTGTGCAAGTCCCATGTGCACAAGCAGATGGGGAAATTTTAGTCTTTAGTCATCAATGCTCTTTGAAGGTTCCCTTCTAATTCCCTTTTCTTGCCAAATAATTTGAGAGCTGGCAATATCAAGTCAAATGCCCATCCTACTGTATTTCAACCACCCTTTTTGTTGACCTCATTCTGATCTTTTGCTGCAGTGCCTTAAAAATAGAACTGAATGCTGTTCTAAGCAAAAAGAAATATTTTTTTTTTCTGTGATCTATTGTGCAAATAGATTTTGCTATAATTTTGTTAGTCACTTCTTTAGTCTACCTCAACTTCCAATATAAATACTAAAGTACAGTGAGAAAATACAGTCTGAGATTGCTTCTCAATGTTTTGTTGCTTTCAAAGAATATTTTTGATTAAAAGAGTTACTAGTATATCTTAGCTTATTTTTGTGACATTGAAACTGGTCCATCCAATTCCTATAATTATCCCAATTAAACTTTTTCTTTCTAGGCAAAAATAAAAAGCTTCTTCATGCTTTTAGCACCTTCCTGATACACTAACGTCTCAACTTCTTGTCTCTTTTCTGAGAACCCCTCACTAAAACTGTGCAACAGATGTTTTGACCCAAGAGGTATCTCCATAAACAAAACAAGAAAAAGAAACACAGATATTGTTGGGGGTTTTTTTTGTCATTTTTGGCTTTGGAGACGAGAATCATGGATATGTAATTCTTCACCCACTGCTCTTTTTTTTTTTTTTTTTTCCCAATGCAAGGCAATTTTTTAGGTAGGTAGAACATTGAAATCTTGATTTGCGGTGGAGAATTGGATGCTCAAAGTCATGATTATGTGGGAGCCCTAGCACTGGACTTAAACATGTTCTGCTCATTGCTGATGAAAATCATTGTCACACCAAATGCCCTGTAGCTTCATTTACCCTGCACTGTGGCTAAACTAAAGTATCCCATCCCTGACCTCACATCTAGCCAACAAGAGCTGATTTAAAAACAGCAATGATGACATATGAAGAAGACATACCAAAGCTGATACAATTGGTGTTCAACTGTATGGCAAAATTTGGTTATGCATTCAAGCTGCAAGTTTCGATTATGTTAAGAATGATTAGTTGAAGTTGTTGGAAAAATACAGAATGAAGTATAGAAGTAAACAAACAGAAGTGAACATACCAAAAATAATTCTCTTCATCTAATTCAGACTAGATGGGTGATTCTACATGTTTTCAGATATTTAGCTGGGAAAAGAGAAGAAATAAAAATAATTCCTTGAGGTAAAGCTAAGTCAAAGAAACCACACTTTATTTAGCTTACCAATGAAGACCTTAAATTCCAAGAAACCTCAGTGATGTGTTGTAGGAATCAGAATATGAAGAACCACCATGAAAGCTGAATTGCCAGCTAATTAAGATCCATGTAAATATTTGTATGCATTTAAAGTTAATAGAATGTTCCCAAAGCCTCATTAACATTGTAGTGCTAGGGCATGGAAATAGTGTTTGGTTGAGAAATGTACATTATTTTTTATTTGATAGCTTCTGGGTTAGTGGTTTTGAACTTTTCATCTCCTGACTGTATGCTTAGTTATATTTTACTTTGAAAGATGCTCTTGAAAACATACTCTACTTCTGCAGTGTTATCAGAAGTGTTCAGTACTGAAACCGAGTGGGATTTTGCCTTTTACATGCCTTCCAGCTGATGGATGGAATTTAAGTCCCCATGGTGCACAAACAGATGGGAATATGTTGGTCTTTAGTTTTCAGTCATCAGTGCTAATTCTTTTATCTTCTGAATGCATTAGTCAAACCGACTATGCCTGTCAAGCAATCTGTAATATGTGCTGTGACAGCCTTTTTTTTTTTCTTAAACTCTGCAGAAAATCTTTTCTGTAAATGGACATTTTCTACCTTCTACTAGCCTAAGGAAAAAAAAAATCCTTATTCAGGAATTAAATGATTGTCAAAAGTTGTGGAACATTGATGATTTTAAAGTACCATTTTTATTATTTGTGTGAAGTAATTCAACAGCCAAGAAGTACATTTTCAAATACAGTTGTGTATTTCTGTAGCCATTGGTGTATACATCTATATGATGTTTTTTATAAACAGCCACCACATTGGTACATTTCTTTATCCCTAACCAATGTGTCACAGAGGTTAAGATGCCTGGGATCTTTCAAACACTGTTATGTTCTTTGTGCGAATTGGCACACATCCATAAATCCTAACTTCTATATTATAACAAAAAGTCTGTTTTGACCAGGAGTTAAATTGCATATTTAGATTTTGGTGCCTGTTTCTGCAACATGGATCCCAGAACTGCCATGAATTAAACAACTTGTACCCACACAGCAGCTAAAATACTTCATGTTAGCAATGGTGTGTGGATTTCCAGCTGCATTTGTATGAAGGTTCCTTGACTGGTCTAGCATGCAGCTATGAGGTGAAACAAAGTAAGCAGTGGTAGCATAGCATAAATTTTATCAATTATATAACATTATTGGTATAAGATTTTTGGCACTGACTTATCTCTTGATTTCCTTTAAAGTGTCTTTCGGGGGATGTGATCTCTCCTCTTCAGTTTATGTGCATGGGGGGGCACTTAAAATGCTCTGAATTCAGCTTTGGTTCTGTAGGCTGTGTCGCCACAGACATAAGGAATTGAGCTTTGTGCTTGTATTTTTATGATATGGGATCAGGCGTTCTGAAAACGAATTCAAACCTTTGCTTATATCACAAGTTAAGCTCATCCACACAGCAGACAGTTCTTGCTTCTTGTGAAAGAATAATTTTGGTAATGCAACAGGCATGGGTTTATAGATGGTAGCAACTCTTAAAGCATTTAAAGGCCTGAAATAAAACAATGACTGCAGACAGCTGATCATCAGGATCTTTCCCACTTCTGAGGTGGGAACTCCTGCTTCAGATGTGTTGCAGTTAACCACTGACATAAGCTTATGGAAGAAATCTTGTACCTGGTGCGCTGGGCCAGCCCAGTTTGCAGAACTGAACTGTCTGCAAGTCTGTTTAAAAGGAAGTGGGAGGTTTTTCCATTAGTATTAAGGGAGAATTTAATTTCATGAATATGCCTTAACATGATACCTTACTATGAAGGAAATGAGCTGAGCAGGAAGATTTGTTCCCTGCGGTTTCTCTGTAGCTACCTACACAAGGCTATGCAAGGCATGTATGGAACATTTGTTAGTGTATCAAATTGCAAGCACGATAGATGCAGTTAGATGTTTTTAGTTATTTCAGGTTTTTTTAATCCATAAATTTTATTTCTGTATGGAGTTTGGTTTCTTGATTGTATTATTTTGCTAAGAGACACTCTCAAAAGATAGGCAGGGAGTATTTCTGTTTAGGAGGTCTATGTGGTGACACTGCTCTTTGCATTTCTTCAATACTTTTAAAAGGTCAGGTTTCAATAAACCAGAATTTACTGAGTAAGACCTTTTATTTTGGAAAAATTATGCCTGGATCTGGTATCCATTACAGTTGGGGCATGGTGGTGTTTAGATGTGGAACTTGACTACCTGCAAGTAACTTAATAGCATGATATATTATTATTTGTAAAGCCTAGTATTTTGAAGCTCAGTTAATTAAATTCACATTTAATCAAAAATCAGGTGCATCCCCTCAAGCTGCAGTGATGGAAACTGCCTTGAAAAGGATGAAGAATGGGCTTGTGAAAAGTGGGTTTTGTACAGATGATATTTTACTTTGTTTTCCTTTGAGATATATAAAAGAAAAGAAGCTGTATAGCAGATATCCCTATTTGGGGAATGTTTTTCCATCAGTCCCACTGCTGTCTTCTGTAAAGGAAGTATGTTGTCTTTTTTTGTTTTGTTTTGTTCTTTCATTTTGGTAGGCTTCATTAAGGGTCAGTAAAGACAAACAAGAAGCTAGAGCAGCTTTGAGGTGGTTGTATTGTTTGCCATGCACTATACAGGAACTTACATGTCTTTACAGATGGCTTATAAACATTTGTGATCCCTCTTCCATTCTCCATCAAGCCCAGGGAGAGGAGGAATAAAAGTTAAAATTTAGAAATAGGTAAGCTGCATTGTAGACTCTTAGTCCCAAGTTTGCTCAGGTAATAAGTGGCTTTTTCATGGACTTCTTTTGACCTTTTGTTCTGGCACAGGAATCTTTGCTTTACTCTGGAGTTGAGAGAAATCCATTATCTATATCCCAAATATCTTAAGAATCTGTGTTCTCATGGGGAAGGGGCTTCCTTAAAGATTTGTATGGAAAAATTTTAAAAGAAAATATAAATACTGCAATCAGGATTCTGAGAAACAGTATCTAGATTTATTAAAATAGTTTCTAGGTTGTTCTATGCTGAAAAAGAGAAAACAAAAGTAGTAACTCAGCTTCTGTGTGTCAGTTTTCTTCTTAGTGAGCAGGTGAACCTGGATTATTATAGGAACAGGTATGGGAAGTGTCAGTGGAGAATCTATAATTATAATTGTTAAAAAACTCATTTTTTTTTAATTATTATTATTATTTTTTTCCCAGCTCTTCTAGTAACTAAATTGTTATTTCTATGAAATAATTTCCTGCCTTCAGAAAATCTGTTGTTGAAATGAGTTGGAAAGAAAACATGCTTTTGAACTGAGAGCAGCTGCTCAATCTCATTTAATCTTTTATTTTTTTGTCTGTGGTTTGTTACTGTGGAGAAGTCTTTGACTTTTTTTGAGCCCTGCCTATTCTGTTCTGCTTGGCACTGTGAATTTGTGAAAAACGAGACCCACTGCTAATGACCTAAACCACATTTCTGTGTAGAGCACTTTATTAATGAATGGAGTCAAACAAATGCAATAGGAGGCACAAAAAGAGGAGCCAGCTACGTTTCTGGGATTTGGTATCTTGAATGAAATTTTATGCAAGGCTTTGAGGTCAGAGAGCAAGTGGTGCCCATGAATATGTGTTATTTCATGTATGTTTCCTTCCTCTGAAGCAAATAGAGCATTATCCCCTAATTACTGCTGCCTTCTTTTTAACTGATCGTATACTAAGGGCTTTTGGAACGTTGTACCATTTGCTCAGTAACCATATGTAATGGTTTGAAAAGCAAAACAATGAGGGACTCAAGTCAGGAATACAAAACAAGAGAGATTCAATGGTACAAAGAAACACCCTGAAACAGAGTCCGCATACAACCCGACACTGCCGGCTGGGGTGGTGGGAGCAGTCCCGGTGAAACAGTCCCGGTGAAG
>JANHFX010020668.1:3849-32603 GCA_027560015.1 Chloroceryle amazona | reverse complement strand
CTGTCCTCGAACAGGATGGTAGAGTTCATTGCCAAGGATGAGGCAGATGAAGATGAGGAAGGCCTAGTGGGGTAGGGGGTTGCACGACCCCCATACTGGGGAGTGCGCAGCCTCAGAAAGACCAGAGACCAACACTGCTGGGCAGGGTTGCTGCCTTGAGCTGCTGCCTCCTGTCACGTACTGGCCACGCGTGCCAGGACTTGGGGGCTCTATAAAAGTTGCACACAGGAATGGATGAGCTGAGCTGCACGTATCCTGCCATCAGGATCGTGTTGTCTCCGTGGGGACACCCACTAAGCATGCGTGCCAACCAGCTCCCCTGCACCTGGGGACCACACATCTGCCTGGTCTGTATCTTAGGGTAAGTAACGCTGCTTTGCTTGCTTCATAGGAATAACAGTTTTGCCTGCTTTGTAGGAATAATAGTGGTACGGAACACAAACAATAAACAAGCCATGACAATTCATGATAACTTTGTGTGGTGATTGAATACACAGATCCCCAACACCCTGCTACATAAATTGGCGACTAGGATGGGATCCACGTATTAAGGGTGGGGCTAGTTAGTGGCGTGCACGGCTAGCTAGAACACACCACCTGGTTTTGGTCTGTTGTTTTGTTTGTCTGCTGGTATGTTTTGTTTTTTTTCCTTTCTGTTTTTTTTTCTTTTTTTCCTGTTTTGTGGTTAGTAAGATAATTATGAAGAAGTTTTTTTATGGGAAGCGCTGCAGGCAGTGCAATGCGCAAAAAGGATCGGGCAACCCCTCGTGAGAGTGTTGAATGGGGGGAGGAGCCATGGAATAGATTATGGGATAAATGGGAAGCATGTACCAAAACGGTGCCAGAACCATGGGAACACAAAACCTCGATGGATGTGTTGCAGTATTGGGATCAATTTATGATTAGCACCCAGGCAAAATCCACTACCAGATTAGACTATGCTGGACACATGGCTGGTGCACTCCTGTCTGCATTTAAGGTGGTAACTGGGAGACTTCAGGCAGAGCAGGAGAGAAATCAGGTTTTGCAGGACCAATTACAAGCTGTTCAGGCAGCACAATTGACACAGCGGCAGGCGTTGCTTGATATACAGGAAGAGAAAGAGCAGTTGGAAGGAAAATGTGCTCTACTGGCAGAAAGGTATGCAGTGTGGGCTGTGAAGCACCGACACTGTAAGCTAGGACAAAAGGATAGGGGACTGCAAGTAAGAGTAATAGTTGCCTCCCCCATTGGGACCCAGAAACCTGGGATGGAGATATATGGGGCTCGGGGGAGGATGATAGTGCAGAGGAGGATGATAAGGATGCCATGGTGGTCCTGCTGGGACCAGGGGTTCTGGAAGCCTGAGCAGCACCAGTCTTCATGCGGAAGGTGATTGATGATGGACAGGGCAATCAGGTCCGACAGGATGAGATAGTGGATTTCATCCCGGAGGATATAAAGAATTTGTTGGCAAAAAATGCACAACAACCTGAAGAGCAAGCACAGAATTTGCTAGTGCGACTAATGGAACAGGGTGCTGAATCTGTATATCTGGACGATGAGGATGCCAAAAGGTTTTTAGGACTTACCACGGACATGTATGTGCAGGTGGCATTGTGACGCGTACCATCACGAGGACAGTCACTCATTGCAGTCGTTGCAGAGGGGCTATGGGACAGGCACACCCATGGAGGCACATGGGTTGATGGGTCATGTTACTGGCTGACCCTGCATGAGGCTATTAGAATGTTGAAGGCTGAGGGGATGAAAAATGCAGTAGAAGTGGGTAGTCCTGAGCTGTATCTTCAGCAGCTGTTTATTCCAGTTATGCATAATCGTCTGCTGGCAGGATGCCCAGAGCAGTGGCAATGCTGTATGATTCCTCTCTTGGTGTGGACTGCAGGGAAACCCATAGAGGAGGTGATAGAAAGAATTCAACAGCTGGGAGATTTGCCAGGGGTGCTGAACACAAATGGAGGAGAGGGAGCCAAGAGAGTGTAGATAGAGAGCGGGACATGGGGAGGGAACCAGAGCCTGGAGAGTGTACCAAGTTGTTTCATTTATTGTTACAGAAGGGAGTAGCTAAGTCTGAAACTGATGGGAAACCTATAGAGGCTCTCTGTCGGTTAGCTAAGCAACACCACGTGCAGAGTGTCATGCAGTCCCAGGCTGCATACCCTTGGGATGATTTAGAAAAGACTGCAGCCTGTTTTAATCCTAACCCAAGTGAGCAACTACCCTCATTCTTCACGGCAACCCCTAGTGCACCGCTTACGTCAGCCTTTGATACCAAACCACATTCCACATTAGAAATAGGAGTGTGGCCAAGCTCTGGTGCCCTCTGGATTACAGGTTGCTGTAAGTGGGTGTGATTGCCACCCTTTTACACAATGTGTAATACATTGGTCAACTACAAACAAACAGTGAGAGCACTAGTGGACACTGGAGCCAAGGTCACTATTATGCACAGGAATCCAAATAAACATAAAGGGGAGAGGGCACCGATATGGGGCTTGGGACAACAACCTATCAAGGGATGTATGATTAATTTGAAACTTCAAATAGCAGATCAAAAGGTTAGGAAGTATAGGGTGAGGATAGCCAGCATCTATGAGTATATTTTGGGAATCAATGTGTTAATGGGACTGGAGTTAACATTAAACAAGAATCTGTGGGCTTTTGGTTCCATGCGGTGGGGGATGAGAGCGACGCAGGTTGGAAAAGTGCAGGAGGTGTCAAACATACCAGTTTGCACTGAAGTGGTAAATCTGAAACAGTACTGAATTCCAGGGGGTGACAAGGCCATTCAGGCTACAGTTCAAGATTTGCTAGAGGCCCTGGTTGTCCACAATGCACACTCACCATTTCACTCTCCAATCTGGCCGGTCAAGAAGCCTGATGGCAGCTGGCAGCTGACAGTGGACTATGGGGGAGTGAATAAGGTCGCGCCCAGCATCATGGACACGGTATCAGCAGTTGCTGACATTATTCATAAGATTCATCAACATTCTGGTGACTGGTATGCTGTGATAGATGTGGCTAATGCCTTCTTCACTATTCCGGTCCCACCTGATACTCAGGACCAGTTTGCCTTTACCTGGAGTGGGGTGCAGTATACTTTCACTTGCTTGCTACAGGGATATAAGCATAACCCAATGTTTCGTCACCAGGCTATCCACAAGACCTTAGAGAAATATCGAGGTGTAGTGCCACGGACACACAGATTGTACAATACATACATGATATGTTGAACCTACAATAAGTGGGTGGACCATTTGTTGGAAAGTGTCCGAATTCTAAACAACAGAGCAATAACACCCACTAGTACTCCCCTTACTATGATGAAGCGGGAACACAGAGTGGCCCGTGCTGTGATAGATGCTGCAATTTCATTAGCCTCTGGAACTGAGTATACCTTGACCTGGCTCCCCTGCCAGTTAGAACTGTGTAACCAGCATGAATTAGTGTGGGGGGCAAATGAGGTAAAATGGCTCAGACCAGATGTAAAGCTAAAAATCCCAGCAAAGGACACAGTGCGGTTCAGTACATTGAGTCCTTGATGTATTACAAAAGCATTGGCTGGATTGAATCCCACACAAGACGGTCGAGTACCACTGGTGGTGGGTGTCAAGAATCCTAACGATCACTCAATAATTGTGCGTCCAGGACTGTTAATATCCTTGGTCCATATTGCACACATCTCTATCAAACTGGAGGGACAACCAGATAAACCTGGTGTGGTATACCTCACCGGGTGAAACTCCAAGAACAGCAGAAATCATTGCAACTGATGACACCCATACTGTAACTATACCAGTGCAGGGTGAAAAGGGCTGGCGAAAAGTTCCCTTAGAGCACCTCTGCCAATGGGAAGGGGGGGGATAGGGGGGCCTCTAACTGTTCCTGTTTTTCCTCCCTGTTAATACAGGACGACGGTTGCATTACATCGGATACCATCACACACAAACATGTGGGTTGCTTTGGGACAAACAAAAAAAAGCTGTGACAATTAATGATAATGTCATGTGGTGATTGAATACACGGATCCCTGACACCCTACTACAGTCCTTCTGCTGCTATTTTTTCTTGTCCATTCTAGTTATTCTAGTAGGTGGTTTTTGTTTTGTTTTGTTTTTTTACCCCAGGAAACTCAGCCTGAGCTAACATGAAACAAGGCTAGCAGGGGGACAAGTGCTGTAAGCTTGATGGGTTCAAGGATTCTCAATCACAGTATTCAATATAAATTAAACCGTAAATAAATATGGACTCTGGGAAAGATAAGATTCGGATGAAAGAAAGGACAGAGCAATGCAATTCATAGATACTACACTAAAGAACCTTTATCATCAGCAAATATATTATTAGGGCTGATATTATTAGGGCTGAAGACAGTAATTTGAGCAAATAGTTCCATTCACATGCTTTATTGAAGTAGATCCCATGAGTTTATTTAAGTGTGCTGATGGAGGTGTATTTGTGTCTGAGGGTTCTCACTGCTTTGGCTTTTTCTGATCTTTTAATGCCTTCATTCACCAGCTTCACCACCCTCCCACCAGGCAGAATACAAAGAAGACATCTGACATAGCATGGTGAACTCGAAGCATTTAAAATCTGAAGACTCAATATACCAGAAAGATTGCCTTGTATATAAATATAAAAAATCAATAAGCTGAATTATTTCCAAATCAAAATAATACTCCTTCTGATTTTTCTGTGTGCAAATACCATTGTTTGAGGAGGTGCTCTGTTAAAGATGATGCCTTGAAGCTTGGTCTGACAATGACAAAGAAACAATGACAAGATTTCTTTTCACATGTTCATATACCTCCAGAAATTAAGGCATTGCAAAAGGCAATAGTTTTAGTTCTTTGTCTGACTCCCCTTCTGTACTCACCAAGCCTTCTTGAATCTATCTTCTCTAACTGGGTACTCTTGAGAATAACAACACTTTATGCTTTTTAAGAGATTTTTTTTTCCCACTATTACCCCTATCTTCTAAGTGAAAATCTTCCCTTAAGCAGGTGTTTCTTTCTGTAAGTCAAAAGCTGAAACCTCCAACAGTGCCATCCTCATGATCAGGGAGATGTGGCTTCCTCTCCTGCCCTCCTGAAGGACTCCATCCCTATTTTCATTTTCAGATTATTTATTGGTTAATGAGCAGCACCTTAGGCTGTCAATCTCTGAAGAGGCACAGTGTCACAGGGATGGAATATATGTCTTTGTATTTAATCACACAATGGAAAAATCAACCCACAAAAAACCTGCATTGAAAGATCACGCCACAGTTAAAATGGGATTTTGTTGTTGAGATAAAAAATGAATATTAATGTTCATGTTGCAAAAGGAAAGTGTACATCCCAGTATATAAATTAAATATATAAAGTTTATTATTTTCTAATACATCTGTCTGCATATTTTAGAGTATTGTTCCATATTATTACATTTCTGATCAAGGGTAATGCTCAATAAAAAATCTAATATGACAATGAAAAATTTTATATGGAAAATTCTCTCTCTTCATTACAATTGCTATCTGCTCCACATTTTGGAAACGACAGCAAATTAGTCTTGGGCTGTGGTAATCTTAATTATATCTTGGAATAGATGATGTTGGAAATATATTGAAACTTTGGTGAGATTACCTTTGCCTCTTAATGCAAAATCTCAATGTTCATATGCTAGCATTATTTAAATTACAAAAGGCAGGCATCTGAAAAATGGGATGCTTTGTTGGACAGTCATATTCATGAAAATCCATTCAATTGTGAGGTGGGTCAGAAAAAAAAAGGGGGAAAAAAATTGCTTGATGATCAAAATGTAACACAAATTGCACCATTTCTTTTAAGCAGCAAAATGCATAGACTGAAAAAAGAAAGTTTTGGATGTTCTTAAATCTCTGTTTCTGTGAATCTGGCATACTTTTAGCAGTTGTAACTCAATCTATTCCACTGTTTTATTTAAAAAAGACAATGAAATAGGGTCCATCCTAATAAGTGACACATCACACTGCAGCTCGAGTGGCTGATGTGAAGATGAAAGATGGGAATATCACCAGCTCCAATGTTTTTCTTTTTTTTTTCCCAAACGTATCAAAATGAAACATTGCCTCTGTAAACAACTGAAAACTTGACCAAGTTTTTATCTTCTCTCATCTCATCATCTCATGTCATCTCATCTCATCATTTCATCTCAGCTGGCCTGTGAGAAGTATGAAATAAAGGATGATTTAGCATAATGGATTAGCTGCTATCACCACCACGTTGTGAGTGCTGCCATCGTAGCATCATCTGGGTGCTTGCAGGCTTGCAGAGCTCCTAGTATGAGGGAACTTGAACACCTTCTCCAGGAAAACTGGCAGGTTCAGCTGTGCCACGTGCAACAGCAAGTGATGATAAAAGGGGGTTGGTGACAGTAAGCACTACATAAAGGGTCCTGTTTCACCTCCGTAACAATACTTTCTTAGAAAAAGGGTCTTGGGGTGGTGAGGCAGAGGGTGCCCAGGCTTCCCTGCAGAGCAGCCCAAGCTGTCTCTGGGCACATGAGAGCACGCTTAACTGCTGGGATATGTTTCATGAACCTCTCAAGAAAAACTGTAAATGAATCAACTCTTCCAACTTAATCAAATGTTTATTTCTGTCCACTTCCCTTCTCTCATCTATCCATCCAGTCATACCCTCACAGAAGGCTATAGATTAGTCAGACATGACTTCCCTTTGGTGAATCCATGATGGCTACTTCTGATAACCTTCATTTTCTCCACATGCTTTGAGATGATGCTAAGAATGATCTGTTCCATCATCTTTCCAGGAATGGAGGTGAGGATGATTGGTCTGTAGCTTCCTGGTTCTTCCTTGCCCTTTTTGAAGACTGGAGTGGTACTGGCTTTCCTCCAGTCCTCAGGAACCTTGCAAGTTCTCCAGGACCTTTCAAAGTTGAGAGTGGCCTAGCAATGACTTCTGCGGCTCTTTCATTACTTGTGGATGCATCCCATCAGGACCCATGTACTTGTAGATACTCAGTTTGCTTAACTGATCTCTAACTTGGTTCTCCGCAACCAAAGGAATGTCTTCCTTCCTCCAGACTTTCTCTGTTATCTCTGAAGTTTGGACTCATGAGGACTGGCCTGAACAGTAAAGACTGAAGCAAAGGAGGCCTTCAGTAATTCCAGATTCTCTGCATCCTCTGCCACCAGAGCACCTGTCTCCTTCAAGAGTAGGCCCACTTTTTCTCTAATTTTCTTTTTGCCTCTGATGTACTTGAAGAAACCCTTCCTGTTGACCTTGACATCCCTTGAGAAGTTTAATTCCAAGGAGGCCTTGGCTTTCCTCAATTCATCCCTACATTTTCTGACAGCTTTCTTTTCATCTTCCCAAGTGGCCAGTCCCTTCTTCCATGTAATGTATAGAGAAAGAAATAAAAAAAATTTAGTCACAAAATGACAGACATCCTTGAGGTGCTAAAAGAATGCCAACTATACAAATATTAACCAAGAGCTATAACAGATTTTCTTACATTCTGAGAATGTTAAATTTTCTGTCACAGAATTTTCCTGGAGTTCAGTAAATGCCTTCACTCACATTCAGAATTCCTTACTGGGGAGGAATTTTGTACGGTAATTAGAATTGCAAGTCAATGGACCTATCTCTCTCTGTAAAATATACACTCCTGATTCACTTACTGGAGATGTTTGTAAAGTTAATTTATGGAAATCCTTAAAGAACAATTCAACATTTCATGGCATTGAAGATGTAAGGTTTTTTTCCATGTTTTCTCCATTGTTTGCTGAACAAAAATCTCTTCTGTTCCCTAAAATTAGAAACTTTTTCCACTCAAGTCAGCATTCACAAGTAAAGGCCAGACAAATCCTTCACCTGGAGTAGTCAGACACAGAAACAGGTTCCTTAGAGAGACCTGAAGATCTCCAGCATCCAGGAGCAGATTCTCTTCTTTCTCCCACAGCAGCTTTGCCCTGAAGCTCTGAACTCCAGAGTAGAGCACATAGGAGCAAATGAAAACAGCTCAATTCAGTGTTATTATTACTACCCAACAACAAAACAAAACAACCCCAACACCAAAACCCACCTCTATTCACAGTCTACTCAAAGGAGACATACAACTGAGCATTCTTTCAAAGGCTGAGGAGATATTAGTTTTTTTTAAAAAAATAAGTCTTTTTAAAGAGTCTTTCTGATGCTTTCAGTCTTTATCTACAAGCTAAATAACTGCTTCATTGCAACTAAATTAGCCTAAATTAACAATACACTAGAGCAACAAAAGGTAGTGATTTGTTAAATTATCCCTGTCCAGAAAAAAAACAAACAAGTCTGTTGAACATATGCTTCATTTTCAACACAGATGGAATTAAGCGTGTGCTTCTCTTCCTTTCTGAGTCAGAACTGAAAACTGAAGACCATAGCTATGTAATAATTTGCCATGTTACAGTAGAAAAAAATGAAATGTTGCCATCATATTCTTTCAAATGATTTCAGTATTACTCAGCTTGAACAGGGTGGGGGATAGGATGACCTCCAGAGATCTCTTTGAATGTCAGCCATTCTGTGATGCTGTGAATACCGTATAGATGTTACAGTTTTATACTCTATTTATAAGATAAGCAACATGCAGCATTGTAATTGTTTATGTAAATAGCAAAAAAAAAAATTACCAAAAAGGCAAATGTGTCATTTGGATGATTTCTTTTTCTTTATTGAGCTTTGATGAAAAATAGTTCATTTGAAATATTTCCAGCAACCATTTCAATTCCAAATGCTCAACACAAAAACTTGGCACCAGCGTTCAAACATATAAAGTTACATCTTATTATAATTTAATATTTAACAAAGCCAATAATTTCTGATTTTTCATAATTAAGTTTACAAAAATAATGTTACATTTATAAAATAAATCAGCTTTCACAATAAATTACAGTGGTGTTCTTATTCAAAAATGTAATGTATCGTACAAAATAGATAACAACTTTTTGATAGATAAAATACTAAAGTATATTTTTCATCCGGTACATTTTGGCAGTGTGTGAAAACATTTTTTTGTACACTTGATATCTACAGTGGGAAAATGAAACCCATTAAGCTATTATGCACATTGCTTATGTAAGGCAAGTGTGGCCAACCTGGGGACTACTTTTTATTTCCAGTTAAATGTTTTTAGTCAGACCACTATGGCCATGTTTATGTAACTGACTTAATTAATCTGACCCAGTAAAGACAAGCAGATCCAACATGATCCCAACACTCTCTCCATGACAAGTACGCACAAGTGACCCCCATCAGTCAATGGCTGCTCAGTATCTCTCACTCAAGTTTTACCTTTGCGTTTCCCCACAAAGCACTGGTGGCCAACTTGTAGAAACAGGAGAGTCTGGATTCCCCTAAAGTTAATGGCAAAACTTTGGTACTTTACTCTGTCATAAAAACCCATACTAAAAGGGACTTGTAAAAAGAGGTATGCATTGATAAAAAAATATATAAACAATAACCAACAAAACCAAAACCACTAAAAATGAAAAAGTAAACATTAAGAGCTACTATTTGCAGCCTTTACAAAATAAACTACTTTAAAATAATGTAAAGAAACACAGCATCTACCTGGTAGTAAGTGTATTCTCATTAAAGCCTTTTGAAAGCCCAGGTCAGCTCAGCCTTTACTGTGTTGCATTTCCTGCCTGCAAAAATGTATTTGAAGAATCATAGCAGTTTGCTTAAGCGATTTTTCAAAACCAAAGGTTTAACCACACCATGTTTGGAGGCTGTGATTAATGCAAGTGTCTGGTTCAGGATGATCAACATCTCACTTTGCAGAATTTCTGACTCCACTATATTCACAATAGTTCAGCAAACTGCAATATTTTATTCCCACTTTCTTCTCTTTTTCTCTGTAACATATCTTCTGGGAAGAAAGTCTACTTTAAAGTACTAAAGGAAAAACATTGCTGTCTGGAATGAATAAAATGTGCAAAGTGGTGATTTTCATATGACATCAGTATTGTATGAATAACAAATCACTTCATGTATCATAATAGATTATTTTTACAAATTGAAGCTGAGTGAATATATGCCCAAGTGAATATGTGTCATAAGGTCCCCTTTGTGCAAATCCTCAGAGGGTCCAAACCCAGACACAAAGCTACTACATAGCTACAACTTCTCCATGGGTGAAGTTTAGAGTCATTACTGAAAAAATCATTCACAGACAGTTAGACAAATAAACCCAATGGCTACATTTACACTAGTAAAACAGAGTCTGTATTCCAGTCCTGAGGTCAAGTGGCATGCTCGGGCCATACTCCTAGTTATACTTCGTGTGTCCCTAAAGAGAGGTGGCTATATCCAAAATACCTGGTGAAAAGTGTCCCTAGACTGGTGTAATTCCCAAAGCAAGTTGTCTGGGAGAGTACTGTTTAGTCCTGATCGAGAAGCATACCGGCCCTTATTCTAAGTATTTAGCAATACAAATTCTAGCACCTATGCCATGGCTCTGTCCAAGTGACTGATACTGACATTACTATGTACACAGATTTTTTAAAGTCTTCAAACATTTGCCCACAGCAAGCCCTCAGATTCATACAAATAAATATGGGAGGATTCAACTCTTTTGCTGAAATTTTACTTGAAAGAGATGGTTCTTTCAAATTAAGATTTTTCTTAATATGAGTTGGGTGTATCTTTCCATTAAGTATTTTCTCCTTTTAATTTAATACACATGTGCTTTGTTTGGTAACCTACTATTTCACTATTAATGGAATCCTGGCTTTTGTCTGATTAACATGCTTTTTCATGCCTACAATTCACAGCTAAATAAGCACTAACAAGTTCCATCACAATGAAAAAATTCTATGCACATCTTAATCAATAATATTAAGTCAAAAACTAAAACAGGAAATAAAAAATCTGTGCAGTTAAAAGATCTGAAAATAATAACAATTGATTTGTCAGACTGAAGTGTCCACCGTTACAGCTGTATGTGGCAGTCAGAAATTTAAGTATTACTTTCCAAATCATGAGGTGTTTTCAGAAAAGACCACAGTAATGGCTGTTGAGGAAATATTTTCCCTTATCATCCTGAGATTTTAAATGTGCAAGTGTCCTATGAATTCATCTAGTGCATAAAAAGGAACAGAGGGAGGGTGGGAAGGAAGGAAGGAAGGAAGGAAGGAAGGAAGGAAGGAAGGAAGGAAGGAAGGAAGGAAGGAAGGGGAAGGGAAATATTATCATAATGGTTTTTGTTTCAAAATAGATTGCTGTGCAATGACTGGAGCCTGATTCGTAGACATTTTGTATTCTTGCCCAGAGACTTGGGGAGGTGAAGGTAATGGGGTTTCTGGAGTTGCTGAAAAAGAATATAGAAATAATTGAGTATTTTTATGTTTTGGCCTACTCTGCATAGACATATACATACTGCTGCACTGAAAGGAAGTACTGTTACATTTGGCATGTTAGAAGAATTTCAGTTACCAGAATTTTTAGGTTTTTAAGAATTGCACATGAAAAAAACAATGATATAACAGATTGGTGCTGAATTCTTAAAATTAGTTTAAATTCAGGTCAAAGTCTCTTACTTAGAACTGTTTATATACATAGATTTTTAACTCACAATTACTTTAAGAACATTGAAGTAACTTTGTGAGCACTGATAGGTTACATTCTAATTAATATTAATTAATATTGAAATGTTAAGACAGAAGGCTAACTTGCAACTACTTACAAATCTGTTCTGTATGTACAGGAGCAGACATTGAACTTATGAGGATAGTCTGGCCAGTTAATGGATCTTGGGCTAAGTGAGGATGTACTGGATGATGCAGGTGACTGGCATCATTAGAAGTACCTGCAAAAACAACATGAACATTATCAATTCAAAAGAGTATGTTTTTGCCAGTGACTTATACCTCAATAACCACATTTCTGTTGAGCAAACATTTTGAATGGCAATTTGAATAATTGCCTCTGGGTATTCATTAAATAACCAGAGTTCAACTATATTGAGTGCTGGTTTTATTTTCGCTGTTTTCACTGCATCAGCAGTGGATTTCATGACATTTTTGTACGGATTCTTCCATCTGCCTACAGAATTTTATGATACCCAGCAGTGATTTGAGAAGCACGACCTGAGGTGTAGGACTGAATTAACAAAAGGAGCAGCCAAGACAATAAGGCTTTAGCTAACAATCATATGACCCCAAGCTCTGACATCAAGGCTGTGGTCAAAGTGCTTACTTCAGCACAATTGCCTCAACATCCCAGTATGATAAATACAGCATGATAACTTTGTTAGCTTACCTCCCAGTAACATTTCCTGAAGTAAACTGTCAATTTTAACAATTCCAAATAGTTTAACCAATTGTATTTGCTCAATCATTTGCCAAGTGATGCTCTGGAGTGTCGGCAGTAGAAGCAGAAGTTCTCCAAATCTTCCTCGGGAGTCATACTGACGGTCATTAATATAATCCTCTAAACTGATTTGCACTTGGAACCTCATGTTCTTAATCTTCATTGGATTACTCAGGCCTTTTGCATCTTAAGATATGACAAAAACTTAAAGTCAAAACAGGCTATGATTTAGGAGGAGCATCTTAGTTTTTTCATTTTATTATTTCCCGTCCAGACAGATAACTTGAGCAGATGCTACATCAACCAAAATTAGTTTCAATATAATAGTGTGGAACAGAATTCTGAGAGATATTTTCAAAAAGGTACCTGGATCAAAAAAAACAATTGCTTTCAAGCAAGCATACTCATTGTCGTCTATTTGAATTTCCTGGAAGGGTCGAACTAATTCATCTAGAATCCGATTCGCCACTCGGCTGATCTCTACTTCAGTACTGTTGCGGTGGATTATGTAATTGTTGCCTTAGAGAGAAAGAATACCAACATGTGCATTGATATAAAGACTTTGATGTAATGGACTAGATAAAGCCTATTTTCAAAAGCGCATTTCATTTTGCTTAATCAAATTATTATTTGTAATAACTCTCTTTTGTATCATACAAAACTGTCCTTTGCAAACAGCATATATACAAAATACAGCAGAAGGGTGGAGTAAGTAGGCCTTTGTCTCTACATATATAAATACAATGGTAAAGGGATCTAAAAATTTCCTTCCCCATTAAAATAGCACATGACAAGCTAAACGATCAGGACAAGGAAGCCTTTTTCCAGAGGAGACACCAGGAATGCTTCTTTTTCTAACAGATGCTTCTCCTAATAAAATTTAGAAGCATCATAAAATTTTCTGTAAAGAAACAGTTTTCCCTGCTCTTTTAATTTTTCATTTTCAACTTTGGCTAAGCCTCCATCACCTTCTGTCCAGAAATCACCTCGCCATTGATGAGTGCTGAGAACACTGGGAAAGTCACGCAGCGTCCAGAAGCCAACAAGCAGTTTTTGAAAGAAAAGGTGATGATTATACCACAAGACATCCATGCCAAAATGACTCCTAAACTTTACAGATATCTACCTCCAAGTGTTAGAAATAAGCCTTGAAGACTCATTTTTTTTTCTTTTGGTACATATACCAATGCTGGTGATACTGACTACAATGTTCTGCTTCTTATTTTATCATTATTTTCTTTATTACCTACTAATCCAAATAAGACTTCAAATATTTGATCTTTATGTTCATTTTGTCAGTAAAACTGTATCAATAGAAAGAAATAGGTTAAGAAAGTAATTTTTAAAATTTTTTATTTGAAAGGATTGCTGGTGAGAGTAGTGTCTCCGGAACAAGCCCTTCTTGTCCTTTTAATGTTATCATATGTGTGAAGATAAATTCAAGCTGATTTAGAGCTATGAAGAGGAAAAAATAACAAGTAATGGAAAACTTTCCACCATACCATCAGTGACGAAACTAGTCTGAGTCCATATTCCAGATAGTCTTGCCTCACATCAAAAGCCCTACCCAAGAAGACCTATACACATTCTCACAAAACAGCCCAAGTGTTGCATATGTTTTAAGGAGACCATTTTTGGAGGGGTGGACTTCAGACTGGCAGATTACTGTGTCAGACGATGCTAACAAATGCATCATCACATCACTGTATGCACAGTCACACATCTCATTGTAGTCCTGTTCTTCTCTGTCATATGAACAAAAGGAAGACATGTTTCTACCACGTGATGATGCGCCCTTCCCTAAAAGTCATGCTGTCTTTATAGGAGAGACATTTAAAGGGACCAAGAATATGCCTATGAAGGCATGATTCCTCCCTATGTCAAGGATACCCCCCTCTCCCACGTGGTATCAAACAGGCATGCTGGTTTACATGATGGCCATGTGGTGACTGTCAAGGCAGCAGTGAGAGGACCCTTGGGAAAGCAAATTGCCAGGGAACAGGAGGCTATGCAATTTTCTAGCCTGGAGGGTCTGCTCTGACTATGTCTGAAATTCTCTTGAGAAAGCTCCAAAGAAATGGTATTCAGGACGTCTGAAATTAGTACGTGGGATGCAGTTTGGCTGCTCTTCTCTTAAGCAAAGGAGGTTTTATGTTTTGGGGTTTTTTTCATTGTTTTGTTGTGGGTATTGATAGGACAAAGGTGCAGAAAGGATGCTGATAGAATCATGGAATATCTCAAGCTGGAAAGGACCCCTAAGGACCATTGAGTTGAGCTGCCTGATCCTCACAGGACTCCCTAAAACTAAGCCATGTGACTATCAAAAGAAATTCAAGAAAATGTTAACGGGCGATGTTTAGCAGAAAATACTATGCTATGTAAGGAGGTAATTTGCCAGGAACTCCCTTAAGTTGTACTTTCTGGTATTCAATAAACCTTTAGCTGTATTAACGCACTGGAAACTGTCCACCTGCTTTTGCTGGAAAAGGGCACGTGACATTATGTCATTAATAGCTATTTAGCATTCACAGAATGAATTGCTTTCAATACATTGATTGTGCCAGAACAGTTGTCCCACTTAAGTGATTACATGGTTGCTAATGTACCATAACACCATCATTATTAATTAAAACAAAACCAATATTTACCTAAAAGTAAAATGTCCTTATATCCCATGGACCGTTTTGCTGCTCCAAGCAACAGATGTTCCCCAGCATGTGCTCTTAGCAGGGCAACCTCAAGAGAAAAACAGCAGACTCATTAGAAGATATAGCAGTAAGTTCCAGTAAGGGCAAAAGAAATGAGGGTGCACAGAGAAGTGAGTGTATTGAGCTACAGTTACATGTTTAAGACTGTTCAAAAGTTCTTACGTAAAATGTAAAGTGCATGTAAACACCTGACCATTGTACTAACAGCACACTATAATTATTACCCTTTGACTCTTCTAGCATTTGCTGTAGATTTTAAACATACAGCTCTGCAAAATACTTCTCAACAAACACAAAGTTTCCATTTATTTCCTAGTGCTTATTTCCTTTAAAAAGTGGGTTTGTTTCTGGAATTTTAAGTTGACACAAAAGACTATGGTGTGCTGGAATGAACTTTTACACTAAATTTGACACTACCAGGGTTTCATTTTTCTCACCTTGAACCAAAAATTTATGTGGTGCTTAAAAGAGTTCTTTTCCCCAACAAAGCCATATATGATAAAATATCCACTACTGTCAACAAAGAAGAAACCTGATTCACACCAGGAAGACACTTAAAATTGTGGTCATTTACTCTTGGGCACCTATTCACTTTCCTTTTAATGTCTGTTCAAAAGCAGCACTGGCCTCCATTTCCTCAAGGAATTTCTCTCTTGTCAAGTAATTCTTCTCGTGAATCCGAGTCAATACTTCATGAGTGATGTAAATCTAGAAATACTTAATATGCTAAAAGACTCTTCAGGTTCTCAGTAGTGTTAAGTTCTCTGCTGTAGCCTTCTCTATGATTCGTAAACCAGGCTGGTGATGCACGAAAGGTGAGCATGAAACAAATTTCAAGATCAGAAACAAAAGCATAGCTTTTTTCACAAGATTTTTTTCATTCTTGCATACAGCTTGGTATCTCTGCTTCCAAAAAAACCACAAAACACTGAAAGACATCCTGGTTTGCTGCTTCTTTTTGTTAACATGCTAGAACCTTAAGAAGTTTCTCTGTTTTTTGTGATAGTGCTGTTTCAAAACTTTAACAAATTTAAGATGGTAGGTCTAGCATCCAGCTCTAGACAAAAAGCGAGTGTTTAATCATAACATTTAAATATCACAGAAACAACAGGAGAGCAATTTAAGTACTCTCTGATTGCCTTTTATACCTGGTCATCCAGTGGTAATTCACAGAAGCCTGGAATATATTTAGCCCATTCCACCAGGACCAAAAGTTGTTGCTTCATGGACTCACAGACATCACTAATAGCAGCAATTTTCTTAACATTTATGTCAGTGCTAGTGCCAGGACTGGGGATTGAGATCTGGCCATAGTGAGAGAAAAAAATTAACAATGTTAAATTTCATATAATTGCATTTTCACTGGTTAATGGCGTAGTTAAGAGAAAAAACACATCAGTATCTATTCATACCCTTGAGAAATTCCTTGACCATACAGACCATTAGTCAGCACATAAATGATAACATTTTATTTTATTTATTTTATATTATTTCTTATTATTGCCAGTGTGTATTACAGTATGTTATTTACAGAATGTTAAAAAATACACTATTCATATAATAATAAAATTCTAATTCCAAAAGACTATTTTAAATAGTAGGGGAGGAGGTGTTTTTTAAAAATTTCCTTAAGAGGGTTGACATTCATGTCATTTCAGAAAAAGAAAGAAAACCCAACTCATAGGGGCATGCAATAACATTAAGACTAAAGAGAGAGAGAGGAGCAGCATGCTCTAGTGAAAAGATCAGTATCATTAACTTCAGAAGGTAAATCAGAGAGTTTTTAGTGCCTAGAGGAGAAAGGTTTGTAATGATGAAGCAGAAGTATAGGCAGAGGTCTGAGATATTTCAGAGCAAATGTAAAGGATACGAGTGTGCATTAGACCACCTGCAGTAAACAGTGTTCTGTGAAATCAGATGAAAGCAATATCTTTCTGGGTCTGAAGCTAGGGCACTTTCACATAATCACTGAGCCAAATCCTGAAATTCTTAATGACTTTTCAAGGAAAGAAACAAAACTATGCTTGCTCTTAAACCAGGAAGGAAAGTCAAGATAAAACCAAGTTTAAGAAGAGAACGGCAGTTTATAGATGCTATCCTACCCAGGCTGAGAAGGACCTTGAAAGATCATCTCATGCAACTTTTCATGCAAAAGGGAACCTAATGAGATTATCTAGCACCCTGTCCAATAACATCTTGAAAACTTTCCGTGATGGAACTCCACCACGTCCCTGGGAAGGTTGTTCTAGTGGTTTATTGTTCTCACTGTAAAACTGTACTTGTACAGTTTCCACCTGTAAGGGACATTCAGGGATGTAATAATGAATTTCCCTATTTTAATTTGAAATTTTTAAAAGGGATGAATGTCACCTTCTTCATTTCACAGCTGAAGGACTTGGCCAATGATCTGTGACACTATCACCTCCTCCAAGTCCCTCCTCAGGACTGAGCTCATAGCTCCATTCAATTGAGAGAAAACAAGGACTACTAAGACTTTATTTTTCCATCATGTTAACGTCACCTCCTGGTCTTTGAGGCCTAAGCATAGTGGGAGTAATTCCATCATACTACAACATATCAAATAACAAGCAGTTAACAAGTATACACATGGTGATGTTTTAGGCCAAGAATCTGAAGAGGACTTTGTGTCAGGAAGTGCTGAGGGTGTGATTCTGTTTAAGACAGCTCTTATTCCTGAACTGCATATAGCAATTGGAAATGATTAAGGGAGTACCACAAAAAACCCCACACAATGAACAAGTTCAAAGAATTACTAAGGAGGTAAAACCAGCTGTATTTTTCATACTGCATAGGTATGAAAAGTAGGAAGTTCCATTATGTGCATCAAGTCTGCACAGACATATAGTATGTGCCCATTAATTCCTGCAACAATTCTTTACAGACAGGTCCACCCTAAGACATATGCCAATAAAGGATGAGATTACAAAATATTCAGGGCTGTATAAGTTAGACAGCATGGAATCATAAAGGTAGCAGTTAAATTCTAACAAGTTAGTAAGAGGTGGAAGTATGCAGGATGAATGGTCGTGATTTATGTGAGGTGCAGAAAAGGGCTGGAGACTGCTCCATTCAGCAATTGATTGGATATTTAAAAAAGATAATAATTAAAAAAAAAAATAAGTTCAGATGAGACAAAAATTAGAAGTGAAATGTGAATAGATTCTGCAGTTGGAACCTTTCTGTTTCCTTATTTATAATGTCTAATGATAGTAAAAATAAGATTTTCAAAAGAAGGTAAGGAAATGAGTGTCCGCACCCCTTCGAGAGCAAAAGCTTTGGACAATTCGTTCCCTATTTCTTCTTGGAAAGCCAGCCACAAGGGTAGATAGATGCCACCAGCTGCCTGAGTCAAAAACTGATTTAAAAGCAGTAAGAACCAGAAAGCTTTATCAAGGAAGGTACACAGGACATACTGACCTGGACAGAGTAGAATATTTTTTATTGACTTTGCTTTAAGAATCTATTCTGTGACTGAGTCTTTCACTGGGAAGAGGAAGCTGGGTGCACTTTGGAAGTAGATCAAAGTAATCTCCATGATTGTATTTTATACAATAAAGATATTGTAAAGTATTTAACTTTAGAAAAAATGGTCTTAAAGTCATCAAATGATTTTGTGGTAGATCTCAGTACCTGACGGGAGAGTGTCTCAGCCTGTGACAATGTACTAATAGAGGGAATGTTGCAGCCATCAAAAGTGTTTCTTCTTGTACTTATCCTGTCCCGTTCATTTTGTACAGCTGGAAAAGAACAATCTCATTTATTGCCTTGTAGACATTGCCACACAAGAGCATTTCAGCCATTTACTATAGCCATAAGAATCAAAAGGTATGACATTCAAGAAAGATCCTGTGCTTTTAGCTTTTAGTACTGAGAAAGGATGACAAGACATGCTTGTGGTCTTGAATTGTATTCTCCTTTCCTGAAAAACTACATATAGCTAATTATGGATAGATAATGAATCAGCAGCACTTTTGTGACTGGCTTTATTACAGTAAAACCTCTTTCTTCTTTTCAACTTGAACATATGCCATCATTTTGATCTTTAACCATTTTAATAAGTGAGGCTTTATGATAGTGGTAGAAATGGGACTTCCAGACTGCTGAACAGGTGAAGTGGTACAGCACTCTGCCTGGGGTCCAAAAGCCCTACTCCTGCTTTCCCATGAGAAATTCTGAAACGGGATTTAACCATGAGCTTAATCCACTAGTAAAATAATCTTTCAATTTTTAAGTATCATGGTCCTCCTTGACATTGCATTCCTAGGCAATTCCTAGAACATTAACTGAGTAAAACGAATAAATAAATAAATAAGGTTTCGGGATGATAAGTTTTATCCGATGGGGTTCAAAAAAAGGCAGTCGAAAGGGTTTTGGATAAGGAATACTTCATCAGCAAATGCAAGGCTTATGAAGCAAAAAGGCTTACTTTTGAATTGATGGAAGAAGACAAAATTAAAAAACAAAAACCAACCAACCAATCAAAAAAAATAAAGAAACAAAAAACTAAAACAAACAAACCCAAAACCCCTCAAAAACAGACAAACAAAACAACAACAAAAACACACCACAAACTATCAAGCAGATTTTAGCTCAAATCACGAGCTAAAAACCCAGCTCTTGTACAAGGTTAGGCCAAGGAGAAAAGAAAAGGAAAAAAAAAAATAAAAATAATTGTGCTGACCAAATTCTTCTGATTGCACAAGAAATCCCATCATCTTTTAAGAGCGGCAGCTTTATTTCTGAAGATGTTTGCTGTATTCTGTGAAACAAGCTGCATTACAGACTTTAGGAAGTAGTACCAAACACTTCAATTAAAAAAAAAAAAAAAAAATTCTTCTATGCCCTGAATAGTTTTCAGGGTTTCTGTGAGCAATAAACACAGTTTATTCCAGCAGTATACTAACTTTTTGCCAGGGACACTCCCTGATAAGCCTTTTATCAAGGTCACGGAAGAAATGTTGTGCAGTAATAACACAATGGGCTTAATGTTCATACAGTCTGGAAATGAAAAATGGAATCTTTTTAAAAAGAATGGAGAAAAAATCACTCACTGAATCTCAGCAACGTCAGTGCTACATAGATAATTAAAATAAGGTCGGTGATGGTTGGTATCAGGAAAAAAGTAAGCTATTCTGACAATCAGTAGTGAAAGTCACTGGTGGAGCACTTTGGGAATCATTGGGAAATGCTTCAGTTTTCTCCTCTGTATTCATAATTTTGGATTATTAGCCTGGATTGTCTGTCTTGCTAAAGCCTTTTTGTCAGATCAGTCTAAAATGGCCTTAAACAGAGGCTGCAGGAAGAAGGGGGGATATTTGTTCAAAGAGAGCTTGTATCAGTTTTACCAGCTGAAGCCTTTCTCACTTTCGCCCTGAAGAAATGAAAGTGATTTGCTAGAAACAAGCTAAGAAACTACCATACAGGGCTAGGCTACACTTAAGGTTTGAGACATCCCATGATGGTGTATAACACACAAGCTGTGCAATTGACAGCTCAGCATTTTGCATCGGTTTAGCACTAGGAAGCCATGAATAAACATGTCTTGGACACAATCTAAAACTGAAGCTTTAGAGGTAGTGGGACCAGAAAAGGCAGTGAGCTGCAGATTAGGTTAAAAGTTCATTTCAGAAACATGATTCAGCAACATGACTCATGGACATGTCAGCTAGCCATGCACTAGGCTGCATTAGCATCTTGAGGGAAGTGATTATTTCTCTGGTTTGGGCTCCCCAATACATGAAAGATGCTGGAAAGCTGGGCAGTCTCCAGCAGAGCACTATGGAGATGTAATCCACAAGACATGCAAGGTGAAGCTGAGAGAGGCATCTCTGTTTATGTGGAAAAGAGACAACAAAGGTGGAGGTGGGGGTCTTAATATCAGTAGTTTACAGAAAATGGAGCCAGATTCTTCTTCTCAGATGCACAGTGAAAGGACAAGAGGTAATGGACACTGCTCTAATTGTAGTAACATACACTCCAATTAGTTATAAGGAAAAAACTCTTCCCAGTGAGGGTGGTCAAGCACTGAAATAAGTTGCTGAGAGAGGTTCTGCAATCTGCCTTCTCAGGGACTGTATAAACCTGGCTGGACAGGGTCCCAAGCAACCTGACTGAACCCAGTCTTGCTTTTAATGGGGGCCTCGACTAAATAACTTCCAGGTGTCTCTTCTGAGCTAAACTATTCTTTACTTCCACAGTTTGAAAGTTATGTATAGACTGACAATATTATAGCCCGGTTACAGTCCAGAACTGTGCTTTCCCACTGCACTCTGGCCTTCAGGCAGATGGACTGTGCTCTGAACAAAACAGGTAGCAAAGTCTGCGATGAACTCCATTGACATCTGCCACTGTAGTTCTCGCTACTATTTTTGTTTTCAGCTTCACGATCCTTGCTCTGGCTTTTATGCTAAAGACATTTAAATTTAAGGGAAGAATCAGTAAATTGGAACAGTCATTAATAAAGCAGGTAGAAACAAAATCCCACATAGAGTTTTTATGACTCAAATTTGGTAGACATTAAATTCTAGCACTTGGAAATTTTCCAAGATGTGGCTCCACATTTAGAAACCAATTCATTTTCAGGACAGGACTCATGTCTCAAACAGTTGCAAATTAATTTAAACTGGTAGATTTGGTAATGCTCAAAGGATTAGAATTGCTTACCCACCTGAAAAACAGATGACACATGTTTTACCTATATAAAAATACATCTATTTCACCTAAACGTAAAAGCATTTCTCCATCATGAAAGCATTACAGCAGACTTTCCATTGAATTATTCTGTTTGAATTTTTAGAATTTTTATTACATTTTAAAACTAATTAAAATAATAAGCCACTCCATTACCTTCTTTTTTCATTCCTGCTCGAAAACATTTTTTTAATCGACAGTATCTGCATTGATTACGTTTGTCCTTGTCAACAATACATTGCCGGCTGAATCTAACAGAGACACGAAAAGGTAAATATATAAAGCATTAATAAAGCAGCACTGTAATTATGAAGAAGAAAAGCAACTAATCTGTCCTGTCAGAATAATGTCTATATTGACTTTCTACTTTTTTACTTTCATTGACTTTCTACTTTTGTTGTTTTTTTCTTTTAATTAATCAGTCTTAAGAGGTGTTTCTTACATGCTCGGTTCGAGGGAATATAAGTGTGTGTGTATTGACCTATATAGGCATTGGAATGGGCAAGTGTGAACAATTTTGGTGTGATGTCCATCATTTACACCTCAACTGTAGGCCTGTAACTGGCTGCATCAAATGGTGGTGACAGAAATAAAGAAGAAAAGATAGAAACAGAAAAAGAAAAGAACAATCAAGGAAAATGCCAAGTGTCACGGCATAGAGGAGCCCCTAGCTGCAAAACCTGTACCCTTGGCTGGCAGTTTACTCCTTCTGGGAGATACCAATGAACAAGCTACATTACAATCTAAACTGGAAATGGGAGGACAATTTTCTAACAGTACAATGAAATAAAGACGGGACGAAAAACAAAGAGCATGACACTGAAGAAAAGATCACACAAACTCTCATGCACATCCACAGGTAAGCCCAAGAGGAATGTATATAAAGCCATCTCCCTCTCTCCCTGTTTGCTTCCACCTTTCTGGTGTGCATGTTTTTGTTAGATAAATAGATCTGTTTTTGCTATGCTGATCTATGTATGTCTATGCTGTACTGCTGTGGTTTGTCTATAAGGGAGGGATTTCCTTATAAGAGTATTAAGCAACCAAGAAAGAGAGAGTGCAACAAACATTTCCAGTAACAAGCCGTTCTTACAAAATGTTTTCTCCTTTAGTGATTTGTCTAAACTCACAGAGGTTTTCCTATGTTATGTGCATGGCTTAGTTCCAAGTGACATTTTATGGACTTGTGAATGGATAGAGCAATTTGTCAAACATGGTGCACAGACCTGCAGTGTGATAGTTTGGGTATCCAGATGTCTGGAAATTAGTAGATTGCCATTCAGACTGGCAGAGGAGAAAACAATCCTTCAAAAGAGCAGTACGCAACACAAAGTGGAAAGATGTGCACATGTGCTTGTACAGCCCTCAAAATAAGACTCATAAATCTTAGACATTCTATTGAAAAACTGCCTTCATAAGACAAAAATTGAATAAAATTTTTAGGAAATGGTTACCTACACCTTTTACATTGGCAATAAAAATATTACAATTTTTCCTTTTTTGGTTTGGTTTGGTTTATGTTTTTTTTTCCAGGAGATCAAGTTTGTAATCATAAACAAAAGAATGAAACAGCTCTTGAGTCATGTAATGATTTAAATAATATCAATAGGAATTTAGTATCTGGAATGTATAATATCAAGTAGTCTTCAATAAAAGACATTTTTCCCAACCATAACAATATACCACAAACCACATGCTTGTCAAAAAGGCCAGTCAAAATTCCTTAAGGAAGACCTGTAAATATCCTGACATAGTTCTGAAGAGTTCAAAAAGGTCTGAATGTCATTTTTGCTTAAATTCATTACTTTAGTGCCTCTAGATGAACTTTTGAAATACCTGCATGTATAGACATGATTTTTCCGTATACTGCGCCTAAAGAATCCCTTGCATCCATCACAGCTGGAAGCCCCATAATGTTTTCCAGTCGCTCGGTCTCCACATATTGCACAGAGACTACTAACTCCGTTGTCAGCAGCATTCATGTCGACAGCTTCTCCTAAACTGTCTGAGGAGAGGTAAGAACAACATATGGAGTTATGGCCAAGACTTTCAACGTGAAAAACTGGTATCTAAATGAAGGCTTTTTCTATCCTTTTCTCTTTTAATAGCCATTTACTCTTTATAGAAACATAGAAATGTCTGGGCTGGAAGGGATTTCTAGAGGTCATTTAGTCCAACCCCCCTGCTGAGAGCAGGGACATCCTCAACTAGAGCAGGGTGATCAGAGCGTGGCCAAACCTCACCTTGAATGTCTCCAGGGATGGGGCCTCAACCACCTCCTTGGGCAACCTGTTCCAGGGCTCCACCGCTCTCATAGTAAAGAACTAACTCCTTATTTCTAATCTAAATCCACTCCTTTCTAACTTAAAACCATTGCCCCCTTCCTTTCATATATATGATGACATATTTGATTACATCTGGTTCTTATTCAGATGAATAATTTCAAAGTTATAGAGATGTTAACAAAATTTATGAAGTTCATGACAACAAATTATTCCAAACCCTTTCCAGCTGAAAGGGGTTAAAAACTAAAGTGTAACTCTGTGTGTAAAATTACACAGACATTCTTACTAACATGAAGAGGAACTTTGACACGAAGTGGTGTTGCCTAGTTAGCTGGCTAAGAGCTCATATATCAGTTCTCATAGGAGCTGGCAATAAATGGCAGCTATCATAGAAAGATGAAACTGTATATGTGACATTTAAAAAAATAATAAAAAAGAACACAGTTTTTACACAACACTTAATGAAAAAAAACAACTAAGGAAGACTAAGTGTTATTTCCTTGAACAAATTTTCCAAAGGAGCACTGATGTAGACGTTACTTGCACAAGGGAATATTATCTATGTGATTAATAATTAGTCACTCACTACGGTAAACAATACTGTTTAATACTCAGAAAGCATCATCTCAGAGCACTACTAGTGTACAAAGTCTCACCATCTTTAACCAGAGCTAATATATTTTTCTTTTTCTTAGAAAAGCATATTAAATTAAGATCAGTGAAAAGCTATTTGTTGACAGCCCGTATTTGTTTAGGAAATCACAGTAGCTTCAGCATGAGATGCAATAATTTTATACTACCTGATGGCTCAGTCTGAAAAGTTTCTTCACTAGCAGAATTTATTGTATTTGCTACAATAATTTGTTGTATTTGTATAGAGTTTTCTGCAAAACTAGTTACTAGTTACACGACAAACGATTCATTGCATTAAATATGTTACCTAAAGTTATATACAAAGGTTGACACGTTACTTGCAGAAGGGAATATTATCTATGTGATTAATAATTAGTCACTACTACGGTAAACAATACTGAAATAATTAACCTGAAATCAGAACAGGCATGCTTATTCATTTTTGAGTCACAATACATAACAGATATGTTCAATGAACGAATTGCAAAAGAGCTTTTTCCTGTTATGCTTCCAGTTGTACAAAAAGAAGCTTTTTGCAGCATGTCCTAAGCATTTATAATTGTTCGGTAGTGGAAAGAAAAGAGGTCACATTAATTAGTTATTCAAATGCACATTCAAAAGTCAAACATGTGCACTCATGAACAGTGAGTAGGTCAAAAAGTAAAACACTTAGTATCTATACGTATTATTCATACTGTACCAGCCAACTGAGATGTATTACACAAATATAAAACTTTCATTATGTCCCAAAGAGTTTATATTTTAAAGTGTTCTTTAGACAAAGAAAATATAAGCAACATATTTTATACTTTACAGAGACATAATCAATAGTAATTTTATTAAATAATATTTAAATAAAAATGAAAACTTATAGATAGGGGTTCAGTTCTGTAAAGATTTTATTTTAAAACTAGGTTGGTCATGACTGGAAAACTGTTTTTAAAAGTGGGTTACAACGTTACTTTAGATAGTAAAATATAAAAATCTTTGATTTTGTAATTTTGCATCATAATGATGAAAAATAATTAAACCCACAATATCTAAATTTAGTAATTAAATCTTTCAATAGTAATCTAAACTCTGTATATAAATAATGGTATACTTCTTTCCTGTAGTATTATTCTGAAAAAAAAGCCTGGGAACAGACCTGTTTTTGCAAATTTCTTTGATTTCAATGTGCCTGAATGTGGCTTGTTAAACTTCTCTGAATGTTTCTAGTTAATTGAGACAGCTAGAAAAGACATGTAGCAAGGTTCATTAGAAGCAACTTTTAGTTCCAGACTAGTACTATAGCTCCAAGAGCATGTTATTATAAATTCTGTAAGGAAATAATTAGGCTAAACTCAAAGTAAACTCTAACTACACCTCGTAAGTAAGAACTATCAAACCAATCACTGACAGCAAATAACTTAACTAGCTTTATCACCAACACATAATGCAACACAGCATAACCACCCTAATCTGCTTTCTTATTTTATGTATCATTAACAGACCTGAAAGCATGCTATAAAAAATAAATCTATATTAGAACAAAAAGCAGAGGAATAATCAAAAAATTACATAATCCTCACTGAGAGCTTCAAAATCACTTAGGGCATAAACATCTGCTTTTTTCTTCCAAAAGCAATAACTAAATCTACCTCTCTGTTTACTAAGCTTGCTGTAAAAAGTAGCATCAGAAATTCAGATAGAACTTCAAGCCCAAGAATAAAAACTAACTTAGGTTCTGTATGGCAGAATTGTGGAAGTGCAGGTCCCAGTTATTTTTCCTGCAAATCGCTAAATATTTGCTCTGCTCTTAAAAATACATACTATAATAGATCTGTGAATCATACTTTATGATATGATAAAACAATTTTTAAAAGTATTAGAAGATCTGGAAAACTATTTTTGAGTAGTTTAATTTGCCCGATACTTTTCTTCACTTTAACAGACTGATATTTCCTCTTTATTTTGGTCAGGACACAGTGATGGCAGAATTAAATGGTGTAATTCTTATTTCAAGCCTAGCTTTTTGACACAATTTCTCAAAGATTTATTGCATTAAAAATTCCACCTGAAGTGGTAGTTTAATGAAACACAAAGAGTTTTGCTCAGCTAAACACTAGCCTCTAGAAAGCCAATATGATTTTTATTTTTAAATTGCTCTAATTCATACATGCATATACCTAGAAAGCAGAGATTAACATTTAAATAAATAAAATATGAGTCCAACAATTAAAAACCAGGCATCAAGAAGCAGTAGCTGATTTTTTCACAAGCCTCTGGACAATTCTGTCATGTCCTTTGGAATGTTATATATTCTTTCACATCCACACTGTCAATACTAGTTATTAATTTGCCTTACAGTAAATAAAACAACTGCTGAATCCATTGTTTTCTTCCTTTGATTAACTGACTGATGACAGTACAGTTCAGTTACTTTATTACATATAACCTCTCTTTTATTTTCCTTAAAGAATTATAATATTATTAACTTAGACTTATTAATGAAGTGTAAAAGAGCAGATTTGTCATTTGTAAACAACCTCCAAATGCTCCATGAATAAAAACTTTAGCTAAGATCTTACAGCATTACAAAATGTCACTTTTTCTATTAACTAGCTTAATTTTGCATCACAGAGCTTAACTCACCATGGCTATTGTACAGAATCTGCATAGCTTCCAACTCCAGTGCTGTATACGTTGGATCTAAAGCCTCACTGTAGTTTGCCATTTCTATGTCTAGTGCTGGTTCCAAGACCCTCATCGTTGAATGGAAAACCAGTGAAAAGTTGTTCAAATGCACAACCTTCCCATTCTGCTTAACAGTGTTTGATAATCCAAAGTTAAGTGTGTCACTTACGTGCTGCAATGGGAGGAGCTGAAAAACTGCTTCTGTATGCTAAATTCTACCTGTTGGTTGCTGGTTTGGTTTGGTTGGTTTGTTGTTTTTTTTTTCTTTTATGATATAGTGAAACCCTTCTGATAATCTTGGAATGCTTTACTGAATAACCTTATCAGGTGTCATACTAGTTTCAGTCCTTGAGTGAACCCAAGGATGTTCAAGAAGCTTCCTATACACATTTTGTGGTCAAGTTGTGGCACCAATGGTTATAACCAAACCACTCTGGTTGTTCTATGTAATGAGACTGTAAGTTTATATGCTATTTTGTTCTCTCTCTTCAGAACAATAAGCAAGTGTGATACAATTATGGACTATCCTCCCACCCAAAACATCCATCATCGTATTTTCAAAGACAGCTGCAAACCCTCACATTTTTACAACTGTTGGCATTCTCTAAAAGCAGCAGTGAGCTGGTTGCATAATCACAGTTAGCCAGGTCTCAAGCAACACAAGCTCTGCGAGACGGCAAATTTATAGACCCCCTCCATCACACACTGTTGCTGCGATGGCTCTAGGCAGTGAACCTATCACACTCTCAGAAGGTGGCTTCCTTCCTTCACCCTTCTTCATACACGATGTGATGGCATTGTGTTGGTTTCAAACACCATCCAGATACACAGAGGAAAAAAATATCATTTGCCTTCTCTGAAAAGAAAAATCTGTGGGTAGGTCCACTTCTTATCGGTTGGTACTCATGGCATGTACAAATCCAGTTAAAAACCCTCCTGTAAAGATGCTTGAATCTAAGTGAAAGGTAGATGAATTTCATGTGCTAATCGGGTGCTTTTATATGTTGAATAGCAGAGTTTCAGATGTTATTACAACTCAACTTATTCTTTACAGAAAACAACTCATTTACATACACTGTTGAACAAGCTACATTAAAGATGATATAGATAGGAAAACTGCCCAGTTTATATTTATTTAACAGGAGCCAGTAAATGTATATGCAACATTGAAATGCTTATTTGGATGGAAAGAGTGCCTGCAGTTGCTGTCCAGTAAAAGTGATTGCAAAACAGCACTAGGGAGGAAGGAAGGAAGGAGAGAGAGAAAGAGAGAGAGAGAGAGAAAGAGAGAGAGAGCGAGAGAAAGAGAGAGCGAGAGAAAGAGAGAGGGAGGAAAGAAAGAGAGAAAGAGAGAAAGAGAGAAAGAGAGAAAGAGAGAAAGAGAGAAAGAAAGAAAGAAAGAAAGAAAGAAA
>JANHFX010020667.1:28276-43041 GCA_027560015.1 Chloroceryle amazona | reverse complement strand
GGTGAGCGACACGGCACTTTATAACCCGGGTTTACAACGTCACTTCCGTCTGCTTGCATCATAACTAAGCGCTGTTATCTATCAGGCTATAGGGAGTGGGGTTCTAGCTTTCCGTACAACGCAATATCTTCCGGCCGCCAGGCCCTATCCAGCAACAAAGTCCTTCTCCACAGGGCTGCACCCAGGGCTATTCATAACCCAGTCTGTACTTGTACTTGGGATTGCCCAGACCCAGGTGCAGGACCTTGCATTTGGCCTTGAACTTATCAAGGTTTGCATCGGCCCACCTCTCAGGCCTGTCAAGGTTCCTCTGGATGGCATCCATTCCCTCCAGTGTGGTGACCATACCATACAGCTTGGTGTCATCCTCCTACTTTCTGAGGGTGCACTCAATTCCACTGTCCGTGTCACAGACAAAGATGTTACACAGCACCAGTCCCGGTACTGAGTCTACCTGTCACTGGTCTCCACTTGGACATCGAGCAACTTGGACAGCAACCCTCGGAGTGCAACCATCTAGCCAATTCCTTTTCCACCAGGTGGTCCATCTATCAAATCCATGCCTCTCCAATTTAGAGATGAGGATGCTGTATATGTCAGTGTAAAATGTTTGCACAACTCCAGGAAGATTACATTAGTTACTCTTCTCTTATCCACCAATGCTGTAGCCCCATTGTAGAAGGTCACCAATTTTGTTAGTCACAATTGGCCTCGTAAGACCTCACCTGGAGTATTGCGTCAAGATCTGGGCTCCCCAGTTCAAGAGAGACAGAGATCTACTCGAGAGGGTCCAACGAACAGCTTTGTGGATGAGTAAGGGACTGGAACACATGCCTTATGAGGAGAGGCTGAGACACCTGCGGCTTTTGAGTTTGGAGAAAAGACGACTGAGAGGGGATCTAATTAACGTCTAAATACATAAGGGCTGTGTGTCAAGAAATCAAGGACAACCTCTTCACACTTGTGCATTGTGATAGGTTGAGGGACAACAGATTCAAGCTCTAGCACAGGAAGTTCCACCTCAGCATGAGGAAGAAGTTCTTTACTGTAAGAGTTGTAGAGCATTGGAACAGACTCCGCAGAGAGGTTGTGGAGTCTCCTTCTCTGGAAACTTTCAAGACCTGTCTGGATGCATTTCTGTGTGATCTGTCCTAGTTTTGTCCTGCTCTGGCAGGTGGGGTTGGACTCAGTGATCTTCATAGTTCCCTTCCAACCCCTAACATTCTGTGATTGTGTATTATGCCCTTAGTGAATTCATGCTGACTGCATATTTCCATGATCTTGCTGGGCACAGAGAGGAGATTGACTGGTGCATAGTTCCCCAGGTCTTCCTTTTTCACTTTTTCAAAATAGGGGTTATGTTTCTTCTTTTTTAGTCAGTGGTCAGCAAACTACCATGACTTCTCAGATAGGATGGACAGTGGCTTAGCAAGTTCATCTGCCAGTTCTCTCAGGATCTGCAGATGCATCTCATCAGGTCCCATGGACTTGTGTACCTTCAGTTCCTTACATGGTCTTGAATCTTGAAGCTACAGTGAGTGGTTCTGCATTCTCCCAGACCATGCCTTTGCCTTGTGTGCCTTGGGTGTTGTGGTTAGAGCCCTTACCTAAAGCAAAAAAGTCATTGAGTACCTCAACCTTCTTCGTATCCTGGGTAAACAGGTCTCCCATTTCCTTCTGGAGAGGACCCAGACTTTCCCTAGTCTTTTATCACTTGCATACCTGTAGGAGCTTTTCTTGCCCTTGACGACCCTGGCCAGATTTCATTCTTGTCAGGGTTTTAGCTTCCTAACTTCATCCTTCGCTGCTTGGACAATTTCTCTGTATTCCTCCCAGGTTCCCTGTCCTTGCTTCCACCCTCTGAAGGTTTTCTTTTTGTGTTAAAGTTTGTCTAGGAACTCCTTGTTCATCCATATCACCGTCTTGGCTTTTTTGCCTGACTTCTCTTTGTTGGGATGCCTTGCTTCTGAGCTTGGAGGAGGTGATCCTTGAAGATTAACATGGTTTCTTGGGCCCTTCTTCTGTCCCGGGCTTTATCCCTTGGTGCTCTATCAAGCATGTCCCTGAAGGTGATAAAGTCTGCTCTCCTGAAGTCCATCACAGTGTCCTTGCTACACACCTTCCTTGCTGCCCTAAGGACCTTGAACTCCACCATTTCATGATAGCTGCAGCTGAGGCTGTCCTTGAGCGTCACATGTCCCACCAGCTTGTCCTTGTTGTTGAGGACAAAGTACAGCATAGCACCTCTCCTTGTTGGCTCTTCCATCACTTGGAGAAGGAAGTTATCATCGACACATTCCAAGAGCCTTCTGGATTGCTTATTTCCCTCCCAACAGATATTAGGGTGGTTGAAGTCCCCCATGAGGACCAGGACTTGTTAACTTGAGGCTGTTTGGTGTCTATATAGAGGGCCTCATCTGCTTGGTATTCCTGGTGAGGTGGCATGTAGCACACCCCTACTATAATGTCACCTGTCCCTGCCATCCTGACCCATAAATTCTAGTTTCACTCCTCATCTGTCCCCAGGCTGGTGTCCATGCATTCCAGATGGTCATTCGCATAGACGGTCCTTCCTAAAGAGCCTGTATCCTTTCTTCCAGTCTAACACTCTAGCTGTAGGAGCCATCTCACCACATCTCCACGATGCCAGTGAGATTATAGCCCTGTACGTGTGCACCCATCTGTAACTCTTATTTATTCCTGATGCTACATGTTTTTGCATAGAGGCGTTTAAGTTGGTTTCCCTATGAAGCTGACCTACTCTATGGAGTGGCTGGAATTTCTTTTGGCTGCTTTTCAGGTGCTCTGCTGCTGACCTGTGATTCCTCTTCAGGCTCTGGGCATCTTGCTGACACTGGTATCAAACTGTTAGGAGTGGGATGGACAGAGGTTCCCCTGGTGCAGTGTCAGAGTGGAGGGAACAGGACTGGCATACCACATAACATTTTTTTTTTATTGATATTGATGACATCACTGCAAAGGTACAGCTGTGTCAGTGACCTCAAAAGCATTATATTAATAAATAAAGTATTATATATGTAATCTTACCCTGTGTGATTTTTAAAAATAAAATAAAATTTTGTGGGTTTCTCCTCCTTTACTCTTGGACTCCAAAATAGACGTAGTGCCAGGATTTGCTGTCTTTACTATGCAACTGCTGTTATTTTCCTCTAGGAGAGAAGTATATGGTATTTTGAAAGCCGAAGGCATTTTACTTCCTCGCTATGCAGTTCTGAACCGTGATCCAAACAATCCCCAAGGTAAAACCTGATAGCTAAAATGTCAACCATCATCATCTCTTTGTTTCCACTGGAGAACAGTACATCCATAGTAGAAATCTAAATTACACTTGCTGTACAATTAATTCATTTGTGCAGAGGTTGATTTCTCCAGTATTTAAAATATTGCAGTGAATTAACCTGTAATTACTGTGGCGCAGTATGTGAAACAGAAAAGGCATTAATTCTGTGTATGGACTGTTCAGCAGTAACAAAACATCAAGACTGTTTTGGTCACAAATTCAAAACATAGTACCATACCAGCTGCTGTGAAGAAAATTAACTTAATCCCTTCCAAAGGCACTACAAGTATGCATCTGAAAAGCATGATTCCAAAGCCTAGGGTCATATTCCCCTTACAGCCACCATAGATGAACTAGAATATAATGGCTTCAAAACTCAGACTGAGATTCTTATATGTCACCAAAGAGATTAGCACTCGTGATGTTACATTACAGTATTTAGTAATTTACTTAGGAAAGTAACAGTGACAAAAACAAGTCAGGCAGTTGAGTACTTTCCCTTATAAGTGCAAGCAACCATGTAAGGGAAATATAGTCCAGACATCTGTAGATGATAGAGTCTGGATATATTTTTGAGTTAATTTTTACTGTACCTGAAAACAAAGTTAACAGCTTTTTCTACTAAAATAAAAACTGAAGGCAACGCTAGGAGATTGCACTGTCAAGACACAAGGGTAAGAGATAAGAAAAAATTAAAGTATTATTCTGGTGTACTCTTAATAGTTAGGGAATTATAGGTTAAAATGTCTGCATAATCTAGGGGGAAGAGGATTAACTAAGATACAAAAATTAAGTAAAAGCTGCTGCATGCAACCAACCAGCAGTGAAGAGATTCCTGATCCCTGATTCCAAAGGATCTAATCTTCTGTGCAAGGTGCATCAATCACATAGTATGAGACAGATCTCAGCCTATTAAAAGTACTATTGCATCTGGCACCACACCATGTTCACTTTCCATTTGTCACTTACCTGATATTTCAGAGAAAGGTACTGAAGAAAGAGACAAACACCTCTAGCCCCTGTCTTCAAAACATTGACAAAATTCAAAAATTCCACCTGTGTAAGCTTATGCATTTGTAGGAGGTGATTTCCTGGCTTGTCACTGAGGGAATCAACAGAAATCCTGGAACATAGTATCAAGAGTAACATAATATAGATGTGCTGCAGCAGACATGTTCAGCACATGATCATCAACTCTTTGTGCAGTCAGTAACATATCAATGAACCAAAACCATAATGTAATACTTTTATTTCGACCTCCAAAATTACCCCAAATTTCTAATAATTTAATTCCATGAACATATTATTAAATCTATGTTGTTCACATTGTTTCTTCAGAATGCAACTTGATTGAAGGAGAAGATCATGTGGAAGTGAATGGAGAAATTTTCCAAAAGCCTTTTGTAGAAAAACCAGTTAGTGCAGAGGACCACAATGTTTATATTTATTATCCAACGTCTGCTGGGGGTGGAAGCCAGAGGCTCTTTCGAAAGGTGAGGGTATTGTACTAAAGCTATTGAAAAGTTGTAGATGTCTTAACAGAATTGTAGAGTAATTCTGCTCTATCCATATGTTAGCTGATAGCTGGGATTTGTTTTGTCATGTCCTGCTTCTGTAGGAATAGCGGCAGATCACAGACATTGATTTCAAGAGAACCATGCAGATTGCATAAAGACCCTTGTTCCTTGCAGTAGATTCTCAGCTACTGCACGTTCTTACAGATAAGAGGAGCATACACTCTCAGCACACTTCTAGAATCTTCTGTCAACGATCAAAACCTACTTGCTTAATTTGGCACAGGAAGTGTTTTCTCAGTACAAGTGTGTTATTTTAAGGAGTTTTAAAGTTTCTTAGGCAGTAGCGTATGAGTGTATTAATAGAAAAATATTCATTTCAGATTGGCAGCAGAAGCAGTGTTTATTCCCCTGAAAGCAGTGTGAGAAAAACTGGCTCCTATATTTATGAGGAATTCATGCCTACAGATGGCACTGATGTGAAGGTATGACAGCTGTGTGTACTTATTTATATTCAGAACAATCAAGTGCTCCAAAAGCTTGTCAGGTTTAAAGATGAAAGTATATCTTTGTGTTGACTATTAATATTAACAAAGTTTTCAAACAGTTCATAAGTAAAGAATGTAATTCTTATTCTAGCTAAACACAGTACTTGTAATGTAGAGCAGCTTTGCTTATGTTGTTAGAATCAAATGCTGGAGGCTTACTACCCAATACATTGTCTTTGTTTTTGTACTGTATTAGTGCCAGAAGAGCATGTAGTTTTCTGTGTAAACAGATGCTGCCTAGATATTCTGTCTGAAGGTTGGAAAGATATCTGTAATTGAAATAGAGTTCACCAACTATATTAGTATTTTAATTAATAAAGTTACTAAAATTGTAACAAGTTGGAGAAAATAATGTGTTGACCATATCTGCAATAATTTTTACTCCTATGTTTATTTTCTTAACAGATGTAAAGATTAGGTATCATAAAATAATGCCAAAATAGATCAGTAACAGAATAGGCGTTAAGCCAGCCATGTATAGATATTGCTTTCTTTCCTTTTCTTTGTGTTAGTTCTGGCTATTTTCATTCCCTCACAAAAGATGTGAAACAAATGCTTTACAGTATGCATGAGAGAGAACTGTATTGTTGACAAAAAGTGGAGGCTTAGAGAGTGTAAGATCTAGGCCAAAGAGCCCTTTTATCAATTGCAGACAACTTCTTCTGCTTGAGGGCAATGATCATTTTATGTTCTCAGACAAATTTCCTGTTCCTTATGTTTTCATGAGCTATACTCTTCAAATGGTTATACTGTGCAATAAATTCTTTACAAAAAGAAAAGCTTCTTGAAACCTGAAGAGACAGATACAAATGACTTGAGGGGTATGGACTATTTTGACTACTGATAGTAGTGTGGACTTTTATAACTCTAAATAAGTAATGGATTTTCTTCAAGTAGCAATAGTTTTATATCGGGCAGCTTCACCCAACTCATACTCTTGCCTGAACTGACTAAATTGCCAGCAGTTTCAATCATCTGGTTTAGTTAAGTACTTTTTTTTTTTTTTATCAAAGCTTAGAGTTTTGCTTTTAGTTAAAGTGACAGCAGCCCATTTTTGAGAACTGCTGATGTGTCTTTTCTACCATAAGTGCCAGTCCTTTCAGTGAGCATTGAAACTGCAGCAGACAAAACAGCACAATCATTTTCTGAAGCCTCTGCCTTATGCTAAAACTGGACAGATCTTTGCTTTTTTTAGTCCCACCTAAAATATGAAAATGTTTTTTAATGATTTCCATAATCAAATAAACTAAAATAATTCTCAAATTAATCTGCTCTCCCAAGTTCTGCAGATGTTTCAGGGGGAAAATATTTTTACCTCTGTACCACCATAATTAAGAAATTTTATTAATCACATTTTATAATTATTATTTTTCCCTACCTGTACTCCAGCTCTTTTCTCCTTTTGCTTTATCCTATGTTTTCAGTAACTGGTGGGTGTTCTCTGAAGGCAGAGAATGCCATTCAGGAAGGTACATTAGAGTGATGACATTTTCAATGTTGAAATCAGCTAGTATGTTTTGAAGTCATTAGCACATGTGAGATAAATTTAGTATCAAGTGTGCATATATGTAATGCAGTTTAATTACACTCAGTCAAGAGCATTGTTTTTCAATAAAGGTATACACGGTAGGTCCAGACTATGCTCATGCTGAAGCCCGGAAGTCTCCAGCTCTGGATGGCAAGGTAGAACGGGATAGTGAAGGCAAAGAAGTGAGGTATCCAGTCATCCTGAATGCAAGAGAGAAGTTAATTGCTTGGAAAGTATGCCTTGCCTTTAAAGTAAGCTGATTACTTTCCTATCTGATCAAACATTTAGTGGTAATTAATTGTTTATTACTTGAAACTTCCTTAGGGTTTTAGTGCACAGAGCTAGCAGTGATAATTGCTGCAGAACTCCTAGGAAGGTGAAATAGTAAACTTCCACATCACATCTTTATTTAATCCAGAAGAATTCTTCCATTATTGCATTGAAGAGTTCCAGATGGGTTCTTCACATTGCATAAGTTTCCTGAATGCATATGTTGCTATTGCGCTTTGCTAGTCCACAGTGTAGCTGTTCTGTGCATAATATGTCCATATATTTTGTTCGTAGTTTCAAAACACAGTAATTAAAGTTTTATAGCTTTTTTTTTTTTACCTAATATTTATATTGGGGTTACTTAAATGTTAGTTTGGTACTGATGTGACTAAGTCCCCGTTTTAAGTGTTTGACAGTTTCCATTTTTATATAGTTTCAAGAATCGTTTGTTCAAAACTTCACTCAATCTCTTATTCTCCTTTCACCTGTCTTATTAACAGGCTGTCTTTCAGGCCATCTCATTACTTGTGTGTAACTATGATGGCATTTTAGAGCCTAGAGGGTGTGAATATCACCTAGCAAACTGGATTTTGAGATTTTAAGTAATCTGTTGAAAGAGCATCTAATATCTTGTACAAATAATGTCAATATTATGCCAATGTCAAATCTATCCTAGCAGATTAAAATTTGGACAAAAATGCTTTTTTTTAATATTTTGTCAATTCTTGGCTGCCACCCTTGAAAACTATGAGCAGGGGAAAAACACTGTCAGAATGGGGAATTTGTAAACCCATCATTGTGTGTGCTCGTATCTTGAAGGTGAAGTCTGTGCCCATGTGAACTTGACCTTTAATACTGATACTGCTAGGGATATATAGGAAGGGTAAAGTTAAGTTGGGGTTAAAAAATTAAAATTAAGAAGGTGTTTGCATGACATAAGCAAACCTAACATGGAACTGGAAAAAGTTACTAAGTATAAAACCTATCATGTTTGTGTCATGTTTTCAGATGAATGCAATGTTAAGACAGAAAGTTTATTAAGAATATGCTATACTAAGGAAGGTGATCAATGACTTGAACTTTTATTCTTAAAAACAGCAAACAGTTTGTGGCTTTGATTTGCTGCGTGCTAATGGACAGTCCTATGTTTGTGATGTGAATGGCTTCAGTTTTGTGAAAAACTCCATGAAATACTATGATGATTGTGCTAAGATACTGGGGTAAGAGTTTACTGGCTTATTGCAGGAGTTTTGCCTATTCATTCTGTTGTATGTGACTATAGTTTATGTACTGCTTATTCCTAATTCCTAAATAAGTTACTTAAAATGAAATACAACATAAAATAAGGCATTACATAATAAAATATTAAAAACAATTATGAATCAGTAAATAAATCCATATGCATTATTTAGGAATGTATATGATTTAAAATCATCTAAAACATCTGAGTCTGGGGGTTCTGCGAATATTTAAAGTTAACTGAGTAAGTGTTTTGAAAGGTGGATTAAATTCTTGAAGGTAGTTGAGATTTTTTCAAGTAATAACACACCACTGGATGGTTGTGCTTGCTGCTGTTTAATATGTTCCTAAATATGCATTGTCCTTGATTTCAAGCTGGTGCATACTTGTACGTTTGTGTATTTCATCCACACAATCCAAACTGATTTAGTATCAAGGTATCTTCTGTCATATCATCTTCTCTCTGCTACTGTCAGGAAAAAAAAAAAGAAAAAGGTATAAACAAGAATCACACAGAATTAGGTCATGAACTCATGGCAATGAAAGGGTTCCCTCAAAGTAGGCTGATCCTGTTTTGGCCAGTAAGTGGGCTTTACAGTAAGATTACACTGATGAGATACAGTATGGCTTTCTACATTATCAAATGGTCTTTATAATGGTCTTGATAATAAAATAAGATGTATTATTAAATGGAGGAAGAGCTAAGCTGAAATCTTAGATAACAACTGTAGCCCTGTTTTCTTAGTCTACTTTTTGAGTTGGAGTTCTCAGACCTATTTTGATTTCTCTTTCTTCAAATTTTTGTAGCTGTTGAATTCTCTGAAAAAAAAGTTATAATTTTTTCCTTCTCCTTTATTCCTGAAGGTAATACATTGCAATGATAAGTAACAGCAGACTTTTTTCAACTTTTTAGAAAGTAATCTTTTCTATTTAAGTAGCATATGCTACTTAAAGATGCACATTTTTTTTTCCCTTTGTGTTACCGCTCCTTATATAGGCATTAATCTGAATTTCAGTATATTTTGATGAAATACTTGGGAAACAGAACATTAACAAGATGTAACAACTTTCTGTAGGTGGAGGCGTTGTTAACGTTTTGTAGTTAAGACCAGAGACTTTACTTTTTTCTCCAATTCTGTCACAGAGACTTTGGGGAAATTACCATCAGAGGTACCAGTTACTCCTTCATGAGAATGGCTTGCTGATTTTCAGAGACTTCCAGTTAGGCAATTCAGTCAAGTGTCTGAACACTTAAATCAGCAAGACTAAACCACATCCATTAAGTTCAAAAACTGAGGTTTCTTACAAATCCAGGGCCATTAGTCTAATGCTGTCTCTGTAGCAGTTATCGTAGCTTTACATTGTTAAGTAGTTTTTATTGTACAATTAAAGGAAAAATATGTAGAGGCTGCTGGTAACCTGGAACCACACTGATAAAAATGTGTATATATATGTCATCTATTTAGTTTGCAGTTGTGTGTCCTGTATAAGATGTGCCTTAAACTTAATGTGTTTTTGTTTGTTTTTAACCCCTTATTTAGAAATATCATAATGAGAGAACTTGCTCCCCAGTTTCAGATACCATGGTCAATTCCTTTGGAAGCTGAAGACATCCCTATTGTGCCAACCACTTCTGGAACAATGTAAGTAAATAGTAGCTACACCTAAATTGTGCAAACTCCTAATGTAACTTTTGTATGAATTTTTTTTTCTCTTCACAAGGTGTGCCCACTTTGGCCTATGAACGCTTGTTTTGTGTGATGAAAACAAGGAAGGAATCACAATTACTATGCCAGCATTCAGAGTTTCTGACCCTTAGTCAAGCTGAGTATAGAAGAGCAGATTTTCAAGTGTAGCATCTTTTATGCATAGCTTCCTTCACTGCTAATCATTGTTCCAGCACCAGCTTAATATGCGCTTCTAATAAACATGCTATCTCATTTAATGAACCTCAAAATCGTTTTAAAAACTACTTGAAGTAGATATTCTGTAGTTACCCAAGACTTAAAATCAATATTTATGTTTTATACCTTAAATAATTTTCAGTTAACCTTATATTCTTGCATATCCTTCCATCACTTCTGTAGTTGTGTGAGATAACTACAACTTCATCAGTTGTCTTGATTTGTGGTGGTTTAAATATTAAATAAAAGATCATCATATATAAAATTGTATGTATAAGCCAACTCTCTTGAAATTTTAGGATGGAACTTAGATGTGTTATAGCTGTAATACGCCACGGGGACCGAACACCAAAACAAAAAATGAAAATGGAAGTAAAACATCAAAGGTAAGCAGAATTTTGGTGAAAATTAGTTTGGATGCTTTAAAGCAGAGTTCATTTCTTGTGTAGAAAGAAAAATTAAGTGTAATTAAGTGCAAACAATTAATTGAGCAAGAATTGCATCATACCAGTTAGAATTTTTTTTTGTTTTCTTTTAAATCTAACTGGATGTTGCAGCCAATTAACAAATATGCACCTCTCTTTCTAACAGGACTTTTAAATTACTTATGCATACTTCCTGCATCACATGCTATATATACCTTGTGAATGGTCCTGCTTGATCGTAACAAAAATTCATTTGTCTCTGTACATGTCTTGATGCAAAGTAATGCAGCAGAGAATATTTCTGGTTCACCAATTGACTGTGACTTCTGCCTTCTTCCTTTTTATCGTAACTGTTCTTGTGTGAACTGTCATCTTACTGCACTGTCTTTTTGTCTTTTACTTTTGTCAAAGTTTGATGACTCTGAATTCCCAGTAGATGCAATTTTTATGCTAGCATTCATAAAGCACCTTACAGATTTGGCCTAGACTTAGCTGCAGTTTCCGTAGAAAGTAGTTACTTGTTGTGGGACTGGATCCTTGTATTCACTGGCGCAAGTTGTAAAAGTGTAGGACTTCTCATTTGGTATTTTTGATCTCTACTTTTGCTCAGGTTCATTCTTGAAGATTAAGAATTTATATAGCTATATATTCAAATATTATGTCACTTGTGTAGAATATCTTCCTGTTTGTTTTTTTTTTTTAACACTTAACAAAGTAAGAGAACGTCTTTAGTGCCCTTATTTCTCTAATGTGTTGAAGACTTTCTTGGGAAATGGAATTTGAATACAGGTTGGTTTGACATCTGTAATGCATGTTTTAACATGCTTTCCAAATAGTGTAAAGGTGCTAATTTCAGACTGCTTTAAGAGCCACTTGTTCAAGTAACATTTTAACTTACTAACTGCACTTTTTAATCAATATTCTTTCTCTTTAAAGATTTTTTGACCTCTTTGAAAAATGCGATGGATATAAATCTGGCAAACTAAAACTGAAAAAACCCAAACAGTTGCAGGCAAGTTTGTCTTTATTTTCTTGGTGTGATATTTTATAAGTAGAAAATTATTTAAGTAAATTCTGTGTTTCCTTTCCTTAGGAAGTGCTTGATATAGCAAGGCAGCTCCTTGTAGAACTTGGGCAAAACAATGATTCTGAAATAGAAGAAAGTAAAGCAAAACTTGAACAGCTAAAGACAGTGTTAGAAATGTAAGTGTCTGATTTTCAGTCTTCTTAGCAACAAAATTGTATTTGCTATTTTGACCTGTTTGCCCAGTTACTGCTTGGATTGTGATGGTTATCAAATATGTAATGATATATTAATTCAATTGATATATTAATATCAAGTGAAAAGATGTCATGTTTGACCCTACAAAGGAGAACTGCAACATGTCTCTGGTTTTTATAATTTTAATTGAAATTACTATTTTAGCTAGTGTCTCAATACACTTTCTACATGAAAAAGTTACTTTCTTTAATCTCAGATTTTAATGTTCTTGCATGTTTTTAAAATGAAAGTATTTGGGTGCAAGTTCTGCTTCTTGCAGTGTGTGACATAATGAATGGAGGCAGTAAGAACTTCCACTTAGAGGAAACTTGGAGGACTCTAGATAAATACGGCTTTCTAAATTAGCCTGAATGATTTAATATTTTTAAAAAACAAACCAAAACAAAAACTTTGAGGCTTCAAGATTTGTTAAAGATCTGGGGTCTTAGAATTGTAAGTGGTAGTAGGTAACTTTAATTTAAAAAAAAATCAGGGCAAAGACAATTATTAATGAAATTTATGACAGTTGTTTGAAATACTGAGTAGTTCTTTAGAACTTAATTGGCTACCAAAATAGTAGCCATCTACATTGCCAAATCAGATTCTGGGCTCTGATAGCCACTCCATTTGTGGATCTGAATAAATAAATTGCTCATACAATCTGAAAATGCCATTTTATTTTGTTTTTTTTCAGTTTTATGATCAGTGTTGTGAAAAAGACTAGCAGATAGTATTTTTAAATAATTCATTATAGAATGTTTGATATTACTATAGTCAATTTTCTGCTTGTTAAGTCAGATTTATTCTAAACACTGCTTCAATAAATGGTGGTCAAATTAACAAATCAATGACTGGCATAGATTTATTATATCCTGTTACAGGAGCGTAGCAGGTTTGCAGAAAAATATTTTAAATGTTTCTCTCTCTTCCTCTCACTTTCTCATGTTCCTACTTCAGGTATGGGCATTTTTCAGGCATAAATCGCAAAGTTCAGTTAACATATCTTCCTCATGGTTGCCCAAAGACTTCCAGTGAAGAGGAAGGTATTGTATTACTCTTGCACCTGATCACTTAATAGCATGCGTGTTTAGTCACAGCTTAGTGGTATAACATGTCTTGATGTTAAGAAGAAGGTATACATTTTGAATGAATACTTGTATTGTTGGCTGGTATTCAGTATCTTTTAATGTGCTTTATCATACACCTAAAACTATTTATTAAATTTATATTCTAACACTGCTTTTTTGTAACAGGAAAGTAGCTACAGTGATTCACCAAAAGTGTTGGTTTGGGGCTGGAAAGAGAAAATCCCATTCTACATTCACTGCTATCTTTAAAACTTCTATAAGTTTTTCCAGTCCTTGCCTCATGGTTATTGACTGAAACAACTGTAGGGTATTTAGCATCCAATTTGTTTTATTTCTTCTCTCTCAATTCACTTTTTTGCTTCAGATTTCATGATAAATATTTTTCATTTACGTTTTCTCTGTAAGATAACTGGTTTCTCTGTTTAAAGCCCATTTAGTTCTCCAGTTCAATATTTTCTTAATGTTAGAGGGCTGTTAAAGATTCATGTCAAAGAGATCTCTTTACTGAAGCCCAGCACAGTCCAAATACTTTTTTTCAATTGCAAAAATAAAAATCTCCAAACCTTTAGAACATATTTCACTACTAAACTCCTATTTCTGTGTGTAATTAGATAATAGAAGAAACGAGCCATCCCTGCTTCTCGTTCTAAAATGGGGAGGAGAATTGACCCCTGCAGGCAGGGTTCAAGCAGAGGAGCTTGGAAGGGCTTTCAGGTGTATGTATCCAGGTGGACAAGGTAAAAATAGTAATTTTCAAAAATATGTTGAATGGCATAAATCCCTTTTGAAGATAAATAAAGTGCAAAAAGAGAGTTTGAGCAAAATGTTTTTTGGTAGGAGATTATGCTGGATTTCCTGGATGTGGTTTACTTAGATTACATAGCACTTACCGACATGATCTCAAAATCTACGCTTCTGATGAGGGACGAGTTCAGATGACTGCAGCAGCTTTTGCAAAGGTACAATGTGAAATTATATTTTCAATTTTAAAAATCATGATGTTCTCAAGTTTGTTTTTTCTTTTAAAGACTGGGGAGATTTATGGTTTATTAGAGTTCACAGTGTGTTATAAGGGTGTGTTTAAAAAAAAAAAAGTATTTTCAAAGAGTATTTAGTTCAGTGTGAAAATGTATCCAGCTAATGTGCCAAGCATTCAAAGTTCTTTGAGCAGATGCAGATATGTTTTAATTATACAGCCCAAGGAGAAAACTTTAGTTCTTTCCAGTGACAACTTCCAAGCATAGAATCATAAATAGTTTGGGCTGTAAGGGACCCTGAAGATCATCTAGTTCCATGCCCTCTGCCATGGACAGGACACTTTCCACTAGACTGGGTTGCTCAAAGCCTATCCAGCCTAGCCTTGAACACTTCTAGGGAGTGGGCATCCACAGCTTCCCTAGGCAGCTTGTTCCAGTGTCTCACCACTATATGTAAAAGATTTCTTCCCTATATCTAGTTTGAATCTACCCTCTTTTAGTGTAAAACCTTTACCCTGTGTCCCTTCACAACAGGCCCAACTAAAATGTGTGTCTCCACACATTATTTCTTGTAAGCCTCTTCTAAGTAGTGAAAGGCCACAATAAGGTCTCCCTGGAGCCTCCTTTTCTTCAGGGTAAACAACCTGAACTCTCCCAGCCTGTCCTCACAGGAGAGGTGCTCCAGCCCCTGGATTACCTTCACGGCCATC
>JANHFX010020667.1:15980-28248 GCA_027560015.1 Chloroceryle amazona | reverse complement strand
ACCTTCCAGGCCATCCCCTTGAACCCACTTGAGGAGGTCATGTCTTTCTTATGCTGGCATCCCCCAAGCTAGATGCAGTACTCCAGTGGGGTCTCACAAGGGCAGAGTAGAGGGAGAGAATGAGGTCCCTTGGATTTATGGGCACACTTCTTTGGATGCAGCCCAGGATGCAGTTGGCAACATTCTGTGCACCTTACTTATTTGTTTAGGGCTTACTTTCCTTAAATTTTGCCAGATTTCTGTGATAGGTTCTGTGTGTTGGCTAAAGTACAGATGTTAGAATTGAGATTCTGTATTCATTTTGCATGAATAAAAATTGTGTTTTTCCAAGCACTTCAGTGATTTGGACAAGAATATTTGGAGTTCAAAAGGCAACACTTTTCTTGAAATCATCTTTTGTTCATTGATTTCTAACTTGAGAGAGGAAATCAGAGGGTTTTAAGCTATTAGAAATGTGGAATTAATATATTACTTTGCATATGTTTTAATGGGAAATTGTAAGGACTATAAGTGTATAGTCCTTATTTTTTCAATTAATAGATGTTTAGTTCCTTAAAAGCTTTTACAGGAGGCTGATGTTTCAAAAGCATGAGCTTTTTTTTTTTGTTACAAATGTGAATTTATAGAAACTATTAATATAAAATGCATAATTCAGAACTATAACACTTGCCAACATATTCTTTTACCCCTCCATGCTAGGTAAATTCCTCTTTTGTTCCTCCTCTGAAGTATCCCTTTGCAAGCATAGTATTTCCACTTGTTAATAATTTATTTGCTTATTTCCTCATTTCAGTGATACAGATCTTTTAATTGTGTGAGAGGACAGACAGTGCAAGCAATACATAAATACTTCTTAGGTGGTTGAGTTTTAGTAATAATACAGCATGATAAAGAGGTTTAGGATTCAAGGGGCCTGCAGTCAGGAAGCTTTATCCAGTTACGTTAAGAAGGCTTCATCTATTTCATCTTCTAAATTGTGTGATCTGTAATAGAGACCCACCATAATGATGCTCCATGCTTATTTATCTAATCCTTACAAAGAAGATCTCACTTTGTCACTGGTAAGGGTCTTGATGGTCCATCTACTCCTATATATAGAGCCCAACTCTGTCTCTTTGCCTTCCTGGCTTCTAAAATGCCCTGTATGTAGTTGTAGCAAAACTTGTCTTGTGTGACCTATTCCACCACATCTCTGTAATCTCAATAAACTTAAAGCCCTTCAAATGTTCAGACTTCTTATTGCAGAAGTATTTCAGCTGTCTGTCCTGCTTTATCCTTGGTTAGCAGGTTTGAGGAGACAACATCCCCTTTCCTTCCTTGTCCCAGAGCCCTTCTGTTGCCAGAAAAGAAACAAAAGTTTCCAGATATCTCAATTTTGAATTCTCCATTCACCTCTTGTAGCCTTTCAGTTGTCCCTCCATACCACACAGGGTTTGGGATTTTGCCTCTGTAGAGGCAAAGGCCTTGTCTATCTTCTGATGGCCCACCAGTATGCTATTTCATTTGCTAAACTCTTCCCACGGCTACTTTCTGGTTACTCAATGCCTTGAGCAGAGCATTTTCCTCACAAGTCAGGCTGCTTTTGCTTTCAGCTTCAGGGAGAAGGCAGTGTAAACTCCCTGCAACCCAACACCTGAAGATATCTCTCAGGAGCAATGTTCAGGCCACTGAGTTGCTGCCATTTCAGCTCATGCTGGAGATCATGCTCTATAATATGTTACCATCAATGTTGCACCAACTCTAGCAATCCTGCACACCAAGGCATTGTTTTGGGGGCCATTTGTTTGCAAATACCTGCATTGTCTGCCAAGTCCCTGTTTACCTAACCTATGCCAAGTTATACAATATTGAATTTAAATTAGTGGTTTGTGTGCATTTCTTAAGATACTTTTTTATATTCTCATCTTTATCTGTTTGCCTGATTAATTGTATTATTTGCTTCAGGGACTACTGGCCTTAGAGGGAGAGCTGACTCCTATTCTTGTCCAGATGGTAAAAAGTGCTAATATGAATGGTCTGCTGGACAGTGACAGTGATTCTTTAAGCAGCTGTCAGCATCGTGTTAAAGCAAGGCTTCACGAAATTCTCCAGAGGGACAGAGAATTCACTGCTGATGACTACGATAAGGTTAGCATATGATTAGTTTCCTATGAAATTGAATAAATAGCCTGCAAATTCTTGTGTATGAGTAATGAGCAGGGATTTTTATATAGCTATTTTGAACTTCTGTGTGCTTGCAAATAGTCTGAACTAAAAATGAAGCTCTGCCAATTGTGGTATTAGGTTTTTTGAGCTGTCTTGCAATTTAAGTAATCATAATAGCTATGAACTTTGACATAGAAGTAGATAGGGACCTCCTGAATCTTATTCATTGTTCTGTTTAAAATATTTCAATTATTCAAGAAATTGAACTATATTGTTTACCCTTTCTGCAATCTTTACTTTGACTGTGCGTGGTATTACAAAATGCATACTGCTGTTAGTTCAAGATTTTATCTGCTTTGCCACAAGGCCTTCATTTCCTAACTCCTAAGAATATTAAGATGCTGAAAACCACTAGAAATCAATGAAAGGAAATGTCTCATTACCATGCTAAATTACTGCATATTAATATAGTGGATGCTGTACAGAAAACACATTCCTGGTTTTAAATTGAAGTAATGATTGTTACTTTTAAGAAACTTCTTTCTCTTTCAATTGTCTTTACTCTGGTATAAGAGCTAAATAGAAGTCTTCAAATGAGTGTTATGCTTAGACTGCCATTTTCTGAAAGGTATTGGAAACCAATCTTACTCATATATAATCTTATGTGGATTCATTTAAACATACAAATTAGGTATCATTAAACCACTGCCAGCAGTGGATTCAGCAGTACTTGGAAAAAATGAGAGGTTACAAGGTCTCAAGGATTTCTTTATTTCCCCCTTCTTTTTGCTAAATAGATGTAATGGGATTTGAAATGTGGCTGGAGCTAATACAATACTCTCTTCTAAGACAGCCACTGAAAGTAACTAACCTTTGAGATTATAAATCGATAATAACTTTTACTTTTTTTAAAAAATAACTTATTTGCAATATGGGAAAACAATACATATGTGGGGTTTTTTTGTGCCAGAGCACCTTTCCTGTTGATTTGCTTGGTCATAACAAGAAAGTAAGAATTGCTTACTATTAGGTAGAGAGCAGAAGTTTTTTATGCCCAAATTATCATTTGAGGAAACTGGGGAAAGTGTAAATATGTTTGTATGTTATGTATATAAATTATTGTTTAATACCATTGTTTGCTTACATTGAGTTATGCAGGCTTTTCTGAAGAAATGAAGCTAAGCTTCCCTTACGTGGATATTGACTGTATTGTTTCAGTGACACTTGATGGTAAAGTGTTGTAGCTTTCAGAAGTTCTGTAATTAAGTCAGCTCTGAAGGACATCTTGTATGTTCTTCATACATGTGCATTTAAAGGGTTTCTTGTGTTTGTGTGGTGCAGTCCCATAGATATAAAAACCTGAAATAGGAAGAGACAAACTTTTTTTAAGGTATAGGTTACTATTGCAAATCTGGTTCTTCCTTCTAGCTGTGCTAAGAAAGATACTTTATAGAACAAAAAAGTATTTTGTGAGGTGCACAGCCTAACTATAACATTTCTTACAGATTTTTAATAATCTTTTTATATGTTATTTGAAAGGAAGTTATGGAAAATTGCTAAGTATGTATCAAGTTTTAAACTTCTTTCCCTTTTTACTGTCTTGGAACCCCGAAAGAGACCTGCCTTTCAATATATTTTCTTAGTGCCACAAAGAGAATAGATAATGAAGAAATGGATTGAAAACTTGATAGCAAATTGCTTGAATGCTTTTTCTCTAATACTTGGAAACCTTCATATGTTCCATCTTAGGTCCCCAGTTTTTTCAAATCCAGTCAGTTTGTTTGGATAATTTTGTGTTTATCTCAAATTGCAGCTTACTCCATCTGGAAGCATCTCATTGATAAAATCAATGCAGGTTATTAAAAATCCTGTAAAGACATGTGACAAGGTCTATTCATTGATCCAGAGCTTGACTTCCCAGATCAGGCAAAGAATGGAAGATCCAAAGTCTGCAGGTACTTTCACATTTTTGTAGTTGTATTTAGTTTCCCCTGTTTACATCTGAGATAAAATTGTACCATAACTTTTCTTCATTAAACTTGCTTTTATTAGAACTGTAATCAACAGTTGGTTAGGGGTTTCCACAGTTTGATTTTATATGCATAATTTTAAAGAGCAGGAGGAACAAACACATGGTCATATTGCAGTAAATACTCTTTTGGTGTTCAGTTCAGTCTAGTCCTTAGATAACTACAGAAATTCTTGTCTTAATTACTTGAAACTTAGCATTCCACAAAAGTAATAAGAAAAACAGATACATAAGTACATTTTTGTATTTAAGTATCTTTGCTGAAGATCCATTGCTTGGTGTATGATATGTAGTAGTATTCCATAAAAAGATGTTCAGGATTAGTGGTGGTGAGCTAATGATGCAGTAAAATCTGGAAGTGACCGCGATGCATTTTTGGCACTAGCTAAATACTGTAATATTTTCTATGAGTGTTCTTCACAGTTTATACTATACAAACAGTTTCTTTTCTGAGGTTGAGCAGTGCTAGTGTTGCCAGTACATAGTATCAGTGGGTTTTGTCTAGCTGATCTAAGCACCTGTCCTGGGATGGGGATAATCCATCCTTCCTACCAGTCTTTTGGCTATTGCTATTGACACATGCCGAAGGAAGAGACAAATAAGATATGTGGTCTGTTCTAAACCAGAAATGTTGTCCTATTCCACTTCCTCCCTTCTAGAATTTTCTTACAGATTTTTTTTGGTTTTGTTTTTTTTTTTTTTATATATATGATCAGTATTGTATGACACTTCATTCCTGGTGTTGTAGGTTTGTTTAAAGAGCCAGTGGTACATTTCTGCAGTGAAGCTTTCTACTAGATGTAGCTATTTAGCTGTGATGCTACCACTAGTAAAATTAACCAAACGCACATCAGTTCCCCCTTCTAAGTAGTAATGCAGTTAGCTTATTTGATCCTTTTCATTTGTATTCATCTCTTACTACCATGCAATTAAAATTTCCCTTTTGTTACTTGGATATTCTTGATGACTTATGAGAGGTATGTGTTTGCCCAGATATTCAGCTGTACCACAGTGAAACACTAGAACTGATGCTGCGCAGGTGGGCTAAGCTGGAAAAGGACTTCAAGACAAAAAATGGAAGATATGATATTAGCAAAATTCCTGATATTTACGACTGTATAAAATATGATGTGCAGCACAATGGTTCCTTAAAATTAGAAAATACAATGGAATTATACAGGCTTTCCAAAGCTTTAGCTGACATTGTGATCCCTCAGGTAAGCATTTTCAGTTATTTAGATTAAATAGAATAAATTCCAGGATAAATGCGTTTTCAAATTTTGTGAAAACATCTGCTTTGTTTTGACTAATGAAGATTCCTGTATTTTGCAGTAATAGAAGCCTTTAATGTTACCTCTTATTTTCCAGTAGCTATGATGATATGTGTTGTGTTACATGGGCCTGTTAAGCTTAAAATCTGAATAGAGTGTTAGAGTAGGTAAAAATGAGGACACACACTGAAGGAAGAAATACAAACAAAAGTTGGTAAGCCTACATAATTCAAAGTAAAGGTGCTTCTGTTACTTTCTAGGGTAAACAGAAGGTCCATCATAATGATAGCACTTTCATATCATGTGCAACACAGAACATGAAGCTTCTGCAATTGCAGATTTTTAAATATTGTAGATACTGTAACAAGATATTTTCCAGTTGCAGTTAACTACCATTTTCAATATTATTTGAGGTGAATAAGAGATCTTCTGTGGGGTCATTTATCCCAACCTAAGATAAACAAATAGGTAATATGTCTATGTCTCTTCATTGACTGGTATTTTTTTAAATTTACTTGAAATCAGATAAGATGAAATGTATTATAGATGTCTACATCTGGGGGCGGGGAAAGGCAGGATAATTCCCTAGTTGTTTTGCTTAAGAAAAAGAGCTTCATCATACTAGAAAGAGAATCCTCATTTGTGGTTTTACTACTGAATTGAAAACTTTCTCTGTGTCAGCAAAAAGGCAAACCACTTACTGCTTCAAGGGACATAAGTAATAAAATGTAATACAAATGTTAAAATTTTGCAGCTGGAGAGAACTAACAGATGACTAATTTGCTTTACTATACAAGACAATTAGAATTAGAAGGCATTTTAACTTAATTTTGAAAGTCAGTTTCTTTTTGCACAGGAATATGGTATTTCTAAGGCTGAGAAACTAGAGATTGCCAAAGGTTACTGCACTCCTCTAGTTAGAAAAATCCGTTCTGACCTTCAGAGGACTCAAGATGATGATACTGTAAATAAGCTTCACCCTCTGTAAGTATTTTAATTTTTTACATGGTTACATTATTTTCTATAAGACTTCACTGACATATTCCATAACTTTCATATTTTAAATGCCTTACTACTTCTTAGTAGTTTAAAAAGTATGATTCATTTGTTTGTTGATATTTATTCCTAGAAACACATCTTATTCCAGTCTAATAAGATTTTTTTTTTATATATTTTCAAGTTACTCCAGGGGTGTTATGTCCCCTGAACGCCATGTTCGTACACGGCTGTATTTCACCAGTGAGAGTCATGTCCACTCCCTGTTATCCACCCTTCGTTACGGTGCCTTATGTGATGTAAGTTGAACACTTCATCTATTAAAGCTCTGATATTTTGAAAGGTACAAAGAGGCCTCAATCTTACTAAAACTGTATTTATTGAAAGCTTAATTTTCCAAAGTGACTTGGAAATCTATCACAGTTTTTCAAACATTTTATTTTCTACATATACAGAGACATACTTCAAATTGCTGGTGTGCACATTGGTGGAAATCAGCATACCCTTTAATGTGTACACAGCTGTGTTATGATCTTAAAAAGATTTGAAAAGGGCAGATAATCCTTTTTTTTTTTTTTTTCTTGCATTGTCACCTATAATTCTTCCAACTCTTTTTTTCCTGTAAGTTATCATTCAGAGTTCTTTTGAATTCACTTTTGGACTGGCATATTATATTTGACTATTGGCATATCATCAACTCCTCCCTACTGGACTTCAAGAATGCTCATATAGTGCAAAGCTTCTCCTGTTGAATGGATTGTCTTACTTTCCTATACTATTGTAGAATACCTTGATAGTGGTGCATTATTCTCCATCTGATTGGCTTTGAATACAAGGACTAAAAAAGGCAAGGTCTCCAGATTCAGAAATTACCTAACTGAGCTTTCGGAGAGGATAAATGCAGCACCACAAAGACTATAGGGCTGCTTATAAGATAGAGCTTGATAGATATACCAACTTTTTTAATGCTTGTATTGATATACTTGCTTCTGGTATTGGATGATTAACTCACTGACGGCAAAACTATTTTAATCCTAGACCTCTGTGAAATATGCTACAGCAGACACACTTCTAGTTTGGGGCTGATAAACTTTTAAGTTTCCTTTAATGTGGATTACGAAACATAGTTTTTCTAGAATTTGAAGAAGGGTGAATATTGAACAGTTTGTGATGTGATGGTTAAACTTCTCTGTAAACTAGGAAATGGTAGAGCAATATCTATTCCAGTGTGGAAACAGTTTCCACAATAACAGTTGAAACAAGTTTATTCCAGAATTATTAGTTCCCATTTGGAGAATTTAAAATGGTTCCTCTGTCTACAAGACATATATCCGCATTGGCGAAATAATGTGAAAGATAACGCTGAAATAAAATATAAAAAGTTCTGATCTCCACTTTTTGCTCATTTGACGAGAAATTTGAAGTCTCTTGTTTTTTTCTGGTCATATCTCTGGTTTTCCTGTAGCTGTGAAAAGCTTCTTACTTCTGCTCTGAATGTAAACCCCATGTAAATGAGGAAAAAGGGAAATCATCAGTCTTTTTAAAGAAAATAGCTGAGGTTGGTTTGTTCATATTTTTTTTCTCTTCTTCATAAGGAATCAAAAGATGAACAATGGAAACGAGCTATGGATTATTTAAATGTTGTCAATGAACTCAATTACATGACACAGATTGTCATCATGCTTTATGAGGATCCAAACAAGGTATTTAAAATGGATAAATATCTTCAGAATGAGTAGTGCTAAGCTATGTATTCAAGTGTAAACCTATTTAATCATTTTTGTTCAGGAACTTTCTTCAGAAGAACGTTTTCATGTAGAGCTGCACTTTAGCCCAGGAGCCAAAGGCTGCGAGGAAGATAAAAATTTACCAGCTGGATATGGATACAGACCTGCCTCCAGAGAGGTAATAATTATGCTATCTTGAAAGCAAAAGTTAGTGTTCCAGGATGCAGACATACCTAAAAGAAACAGTGGGAAATTCTTAGGTAAAAATTACAAATGTGATTCTTATTTTGGTAGAAAAATGTCTAGTAAAATAGAGGGAGCCCCAATGTATTACTCCATTTTGAACAGACACAAGCGTAATTTGGACTTTCTATAATTTTGACAGAATTTTTGCATCAGTGTCAGATCAGTGACATTCTGGCAGCTGAAATACTTAAGAAAGTTGGGTAGTTTGGTATGTTTATAAATACAGATTGTTGAGGAAGGATAGGCTTTTTCAAATCTATAAGAGCAGGTCTGTGGAGCTACCACCTGCTATTTGAATAATGAATGAAAGCAAATCTTGGCTGGAGTTCTGCTGACTCATGGGGCCAGGATTTTAATACTATGTCAGCCGAAAACTGGAGTAAGATATGTTGCTTAGCAGTGTGGTGAATTAGAACTACACTATCATATGCAGTAGTTTATTAAAATCTAGAGCAATTTGTTCAGTAATACATGATTTACATCTTCTGTTTATAAAATTTGCTTACTTTATGCAAAAAAGTTTATTTCACAGACAGTTCTTTCTGCATGTTGCAAGATGTGCAGCTAAACTAAAAATTGTTTATTGTTTGTAGAATGAAGGCTCGAAGAAAACCTCTCATAGAAATGATAGTGATGAGGAGGCACATGTTCCTAAAAGAGATGAAGCAGATCGGTCAGTAGTGATGTTCAAGCCAATGGTATCAGACCCAATTCACATACACAGAAAATCACCCCTTCCAAGATCTAGGAAGATTGGTTCTGTTGAAGTAAGTGTTTAGGTTCCAGATAATGTCTTTCACATAAATTAACTTTTCCTTACTTTGAACAAAACAAACCCAAATGTAATTCTGCTTTTGATTACACAGAACTAGTATTATATTATGTCTCAACAAAAGGTTGCTCTTATTCTATGGGAAATCTTGCATGTTTGTGTTTTTTTGGGTTTGTTTTGTTTTGGGTTTTTTAAAATTAATTACTATTTTATGATAAGACTTATTTCCTTTTTTCTTTTTAAGCCACTATAGAAAAGCCAGTATTTGAAAATGAAGACTTTTTCAGTATAAATCTGCATCTTCAAACTAACATACATTGCTCTTGGATTCATCCTTACAAGACAGGGAATTAAGCAAGCCTTCAGGGTGATCATGCTGAGAGGGAACAGAGGGATTGGGGGTGGTAGGGGAGGTACGGGAAGTGAGAGACATGTCATCTGATGTATTTGCTTTCACATGGGGTGAAAGCTACTTCACTTTTCAAGCATTTGAAGGTAAGAGAATAAAGTGGAAGCTTTTTTTTCAAGTGGGTGGGGTTTGTGTTTCATGAATTCTTTAGATTACATCTTGCACAGTCCAGTCTCCTGTCTTGAAGGCCATGACATCTAGGTGTGCTTCACAGACACGGCATTAATTTCACAGAGGTGGGGGGATGCATGGCAGTATCACTGATACTGTTTGTATGGTTGAGTGGCAAAGCTTCAGTGGTGCATAGTGGCACTTCTGTGATATTAATGCTAGAAGCAGACTAACAGCTTCTTATTGCCTTATTTTCAGTTGCTTAAAATGCATCAGAAATGAAGATTCACAGCAAAAGCTTTTCCTTTCATGTTTGTGTTGGTAATGGGCTGTTTATATGCAATGAAAGTATTACAGATTTGCAAGTTACTTGGTAGCGTGGAACGGCAAAGATGCATGGTTCCCTTCTATAACGATATCTGCATAACTTCACATGGCTTCCATAAATTGAGATAATAAATGTGAATGTCTTACATTTTCTATTTCCAATTTTTATGATGAACAAATGCTCACAACATCAGTATTTTTGGATTTTTAAAAGCTGTTTTCACTATGATCATGCAAACTCCCCTCCTGAGTTCACATACAAACAACCTAATGGGCTATTACTTCAAATTTTTCATCTTTTTCATAAATTATCTAATAGTTACTTTCAAAAGGTATCAACAAGAAAACTTGCTAAATTTTGACTGTACAGGTAATATACGTTCAGATGGGATGTGTTTCAGCATTCAATCATTGTTTGTTTGCTGGAAGAAAATAGACTATTTGAAGAAAATATACATTGTGAAACTTTTTCTGGAAAAAGTAATATTGGAAGTTTCATCTGGCCTACTGAAATCTGCAAAACCAGTATTTGGAATATTTAAACCAAATAGTATTTTAAAGTGTTTTTAAAAAGTCAGTTCAACTTAAACTGCAACTGCCTTGAACCCTTTTTTTTTTTTTTTTAGGGTGTTTTTTCTGTTTGTTTTTTTTCCTTTTTTTTTATTTTTTTTGTGTGTGTCCTCTGTAAAGCGATTCTCTCTTCATATATGTCCATTAATTTGAAAGGACATTGTCAGGTGTGACATGATATGGAAGCATGGAAGTTTTAATCTGAGTTATAGTCAGGAATATATACAGATTAAGTAATTGAGTTGAAAATTAAAACAAAAGAAAAAAAAAAAAAAAACACAAAATGCATAAAACAAAAAAACCACCCTGATTTCCAACAGTAAAACAGAAATTAAGGCTCATCGGCACTGGAAATCAAATTCTGTATTGCTAAAATGTTGGTGTATAATGATGTATATATAATGTATACATAATGATGTAGGGCTTGGGGGATTTTTAGCCTGACACTGTTCTCCCTTGAAGTCTTAATAGGTGGCAAGCATCAGATAATTTTTAGGGCTTTCTGAAGGTTGAAGAGATACTACCAGTCAGGTTGGTGCTGCTACCAGTGAGTCAGCTGTAAAGGATGAAAAACTATTAAACAGTATGTCAAGGATAACAGAAGTTCTGTTTCCAACATGTGGGAAATTCTTAAAATTCTAACTCAATTATTGTTTCTCTCATATCTAAAAATTAGTCTACCAGCAATTTGATTAAAGTGTAGTATTAAAAGATATAACTGAATTAAGATATAAAAGTGGAACTGATAACATCATAATAGTGTAATAGTACTCTTCCCTATTCACTGTTTAATAGTTTAAAAGCAGTATATAAAGGGTGCAAGCAGATTGGGTTTTTTTTTTTCTTTTCTGTTCATTTGGCTCTGTTGAATCTAACTTTGCATGCTTTGCTGTTTTTTGCCCCCTTTCTCACTTCCAGGAAGAGAGCCCCCTGAGTGTGTCTAGCCCAGAGTGTATTGGTACCTGGCTGCATTACACCAGTGGTGTGGGTACTGGGCGTCGAAGACGCAGATCAGGGGAACAAATCACTTCTTCCCCTGTCTCCCCTAAATCATTGGCTTTCACATCCAGTATTTTTGGCTCATGGCAACAGGTTTTTAAACTTTACTTCATTAAACATTATTATGCATTCCAAGCAACAACCAACTGTCTTTAAGGACATCTAATCCCTTATTATGGATCATTTGAAGCAAATTCTTCCACTTCTTAAAATTTCTTCCCGAGAATGTTTGGGGGAAAAAGAGCAAGTGCATGTTTTTCCATGGAATGTGTTACATGTTTTCCTAAAAATTTGATTTCTTTATAGGAATTGCAAATGTTACCATAGTAAAAAAGATTTAGTCTACTGCTTAATGAAACAGATTTCTGTTTTGGTTTAGTTGTCCTTTAAGACTTTAAAACCAGCATTGCTTAATTTGGTGGTAGGTAAATTGAAAAACTTTTTTTTAATAATTGCAACCAATACCATTTAAAATAATTTATTTGATACTTCCTATTGCTATTCAAAACTTGTTTTGCATATATCATATTTTCAGTGGCCTGGTATTAACTATTGCAGGGAAAAACCTCTAGCACTAATAATTCTTGCCTTCTGTATCCAGAGGTATCTGAAACTCCCAACACGGTACATCATCCATTGACTTGTAAAATGCTTTGAAGATTTTTC
>JANHFX010020667.1:0-15880 GCA_027560015.1 Chloroceryle amazona | reverse complement strand
TGAAATAACCCTGTGACTGGTAAAGTGATTGAAAGGTTGTTGAAAACAGTGGGGGGGGAAAAAAAAAAAAAAAAAAAAAAAAAAAGCAGTAAATTTTTTTTCAAGTATCAGTCAAGATCTAAAGATTTAGTATGTCAAGATCTTATTTACATGTATGACAATGGATGGTGTTCTGTTAACTATATCCTTTTTCTTTGAAAATTTTTGTAATTTCTTTTTATTGTGGAAAATTATATAACTATTGACATAGGAAGAGTTTATGTCAGTAAAGGCTGTGAGCATCTGAAGATTACACTGATTGAGCCCGTGCATGGATCAGTGATTGTATGGTGTCCTCAATAGCTTGTCTGTCTTTCCTTCCTTCCCTTCCTTTTTTTTCAATACAGGCGCAGTTTAGGAGAGTGTATTTGGTAAAATGAAATAAAATGTCTCAAATGTCTGTTCTCATATCAGTCTTGGTCTGTGTCCTTTCTCATTCTGAATGCTTGCTTTGCACCACTTCATTGCAAGGAACTCATGTGAAATGAACTCCCTTCAGAAGGGGATATTGCATGATCTTTCATGTTTCCTTTACATATTTTTACTAACACTTATCATACAGCTTATTAACACTTGTGTGTCTGAAACAGGCTGCTGCATCAAGTTAATGGTTGTTTCATGCTGGTGTTCTACTTTCCCTTATTTTTCTGTTTTTTATATCCAGGTCCTATCAGAAAGCAATAGTAGCTTACGAACACCAAGAACTATTCTGGAACAAAAGCAGAGTGGTCTAGGTATGTGCCTACAATTGAAATTTTGTTTGATGTTAGCAGCTTTTCGTCTGCCCATTGTTCTGTACAGTTGTACATTCTTTGAATAGTTTTTATGTTAACAAATAGTACTTGTTGCCAGTAAGTGTCTGCTTATGAACTGGACAACTTTTCTGCAGCAAAAGTTTTAAAATAAATTAAAACTGAAAAGAACAAAGTCTTTGAGACTGTTCACACTACTGACTGTACTCCGTTCAACAGGTACATAGGATTATTTTTAACACAAATTAGATTTCTAAGATAATGTAGCTCATGACTGAATTTTTGTGTTTTGCAAGAATCTTTCTGATTGAAATGGCCTGCAATGAAAACTGTTAAAACACTTTTGAAAATTAACATTTCCAGATGTGGGCAATTGATGGAATTGAAGGTCTTTTGCTGAGGGGAGGGATATGGGGATCTTGAGTTTTTTGATAATATATGAGGTTTTTCACACGTTATCTCTCAAATAAATGTCTTCTTTTCAGCATTGGAATGAATCATTATAGAATTCAATGAGTTGTTACAAATTCTTTTCATTCAAGTGATGCTTCTTTGGCACAGGCATACATATGACTGATATGCAAAAATATGAAGTCTCGCACTACTGTAAATCAATATTGCATTATTTTCTTTAAGTGTGCCTTTTCATGGGAAAATGAAGTGTAGAAAATGCATCAGCTCTATGCATAAACCTAGAAGTAACTTTTCCTTTCTTTGTAAAGATCTGTATTTTTTGTATTGTCTAATCTTTCTGTGATGCTTTTCTCCCTATTATATTTTTCCTTTAGTAAAATGCATACCAGGTGTTCTTGCTTATCGAAATCATGTTTTTTATTGTGTGCTTGCTAAAGCTAAACAGCTTTTATTTTGCCAATGTGTGACACAGTATGGTTTGTGGAAGTTGATGTATTTCTGTGCGTAGATTAAGGTATTACATTTGGTGTGAACAGCTTTTGCCACAGACTAGGCACCAGTTTATTTTGGCTGTGATTGGTCACATGTGCTAGTAATGTTTCCACTCTCTGGGTCATTAAAAGTAGTGAAAGTATCACTGGACAGATAGTTGGTTTTCAAAGGAAATCTGCTGCTACTTATCTAAAATGTAAAAGATAGGTTCTGAGTGAAAAAAAAAACAAAAACAACAGTTCTTTCTACTAGTAATAAAAACTAAAGAAAAAAATTGCAACTTTTTTTCCATTTTGTTCATTGTTGTATGTAAACTTCATTTATGGTTGATGATTATACAAGCTATTTTTATATTACTGTCTGTGGCTTTCAGTGATTTGTTAAAATTCCCATCGTAGTGGCTGAAATGTATGAGTTGTAACAGAAGTACTCTCACTTGCAAGGAGATGTAAAAAAATCTTCTCATGGAAGGAAGTCAAGCTAAAGTTGATGGAACTTTTAGGTATTGTTAGTGTATAACATTGTCTATAATAGGAGATGAACAACATTTTGTTGGGGTTAGAAAAGAAATATTTCCATATTAAAACTGTAGAACTGCACGAGTACTTCATTTCAGCCTGTCATCTCAAAGGTTGATTTGGATGAAAGCAATGAATAGTATTTTTCCAGTTTATATTTGTTTCAGAACAGCAGATCCTAAAAAGCACAACGTTAACATCATCATCATCATCATCTTGGTTTTCTTTTGTTGTTTTGGTTATGTTTACATTGATGCTAACTGGTAACTTTTCTTTACCAAAAGTGAAAACAGGACAAGAACTTACTTTCTTAAAGCCAATCCTCTCTTGCACATATAGCAGAGGGTTCTGTGTCATGAGTAGAAGCACAATAAATTATGATAGATTGAGCCTACAAGTGCCACTCTGACATTACAAGCATATTGTGAACCTGTCCAAGGCACTGCCAAAAGCTGCCTTTTGTGTGGTAAGAGCCATGTGCTTGCATGCTGCATGCATCCCCAATGTGAATGGACGAACACCTGGTTGTTGTATGTATGTATTTTCTCTAACTCCCATCAGGGTCTCACTGTGCGGGCCTGTTTAGCACCTCAGTGCTCGGGGGTTCTTCAAGTGCACCTAACCTACAGGATTATGCTCGTACTCATCGTAAAAAGCTGACTTCTTCTGGCTTCATAGATGGTATGTGCACACTCTCGCACATGCACGCACAAACCCATGTGCCACATTAAACCTCTAAAGATATATCCCAGGTTACTGATTTTAATGGAATCCTAGAGTCCTTTGCCTTAGTATTAATTGTATGAGTTTCTATTGCTTCTTTATTGCCCGTAGCTTGCTTATGGTTTACTTAGTGGCATAGTTAATTCTTACTTTTGTCTTAAACACTAGCTCACAGACTTGTAATGGCGTGCCAGGAGATTTCAGCAAGTGCATTTCTTAACTAAGATTTTGCTTTTGAAATAATTTTCTTATTTTAAACTTTGTTTTTTATCATTACTTATTGGTCTTGAAATGAAATAAATTACTTGGAGCATATACCAGGAACGAAAGAAACAGTAGACTAATTAGTTAAATACTGACGGTGACAGTTTTAGGGTATCTGATCTTTTTTCGATGGAGTTTGGATGACAAAGGAACAGGTGATTCTCAGTTCTCTAGGCTAGAGAAGAAACTCTCTCACTAGATTTCATAATGTAAAGATATCAAAGCACACCTTTATAATGCTGAGGTGAAACAGTATTCATGCTGATTTTCCCCCCAGTTCACTATTCAGTGTTCAACTCTAACCTGATAAAACCTTGTATGCCAGAATCACCAGCTCATTCTGCTTGTTTTCATACACTTCATTACACATCTTGTAGTTACCAACAATCCAAATTTTCTTCTTTTTAACATCTATTTAGATTTTAGCCCTTTTCCTTGGTCCCTTCTGCATGCCACACAGTTCTAACACCTTCTCATCTTTTCTGTTTTTCTTTCTTCTTCCTTTCCTTTTTTAAAATGTCCCTCTTTTGGTAGCTGTTAAAAATTTCAGGTACCTGTTTTTCTCTTTCTCAGACACCACACGCGGTTCTGCTGTTAAAAGGTTTTCTATCTCATTTGCTCGACACCCAACCAATGGTACGTTTTGCTTTTATTTTAAAAACAAAAATGAAAACAAAAGGTTCCTTGCTTCATCCCTTTTATTTTTATTTCAAATATGGGGTGTACAGTATCATCCAGCCATCTGTTGTTCCTAACTTCAAGCACAACTCAAAAAATTATTGTAATCATTAGATATCCTAAGTCCTTTCTTTACCATTCATTAGTATAAGTACATAAAAATTCATTCCTTAGAAAAATCCTTGGAAAAATTGAAGTGCAACTGTTAATCATAATCTCTGTAATGAAGTATTCTCCCCAATTTCTTGCGTGATCAGCCTATATGGTACAAAATAAAACCAAGAGTTCAATCTGGTCTTTATTGGGCATACTATTCTTGATAGCTACTGCTGCTTCTTTTATCTTACTCATGCTGAGCTGTTTCCCCTGAGCCTCCTAATTCTAAAATAAATCATTGAATTGACAACTGGAGTTTATGACTATCTTCTTGAAGTGATGCTAAATTAAAAAACTAAAAGATGAAGCTTTGGTTCCATTCCTGATAAATTGCTGTATTTATCATCGTGCAAAAATTTATTTTACCTTATCATACCTCTCTGTTCATCAGATGTGCAAATTACTTAAATATTGTACTAAAAATCACAGCAAGAGAGCTACCTCTTGCTTACCTTCACCTCTTGAGCTTCAAGAGTGAGAGTTAACTTGTCTTCAGTCTACCATAGTTACAAAAAAGTGGTTTAGCACACAGGACAGAGGTATGTCTTTATATTCCTCAGCAAAAAATTTCATGCTTACCTTTCTCCATGATTAAATAGGCCCAAAATGTATCCTGTTCATGAAAACTAGACTTGGTCTTAGGCATCCACTGCATATTAGTGTAGCTTTTCCAGATTTCTTAATAGCAGTTTTAATATGTGCATGACTGCTGGCTGAGTACAGTAATGGTGGTATTATTGAAACTGCAGTGGAAATCATCAGCATTTTCATGTTAGTTTCAAAATATATTAGCTTAGAAACAAGATTTTAAAAGTAAAAAAAAAGATTGAGCTTTTATTCAGCTTTGCTAGAAGCAAAGTAGTCCTTTATATTCTTTTGGAATCCATCGTGACTTTTTGCACTACAGTGCTTCTTGAAAGGAAGCTGCTATAGTAAGACTTAAGTAATACCATTAAGACTCTTTGATCTAAAAGGACAAGTCTAGTGTGCTATTTCTAATAGGAAAGTGAGGAGTCCATTTTTTCTTCAGAATCAAACCAAATAATATTCCCAAAACTTACATGGTCAGAATGTAAGAACTGCATTTGGGAATCAGGGTCTATATATTATATATGATTATTTTCTGTTCCATTTAGCACTATCTTTTTATGACTTCATTCTTCAAAAAAGGACCTAAATTGCTTTTAATGAATGAATTGATTATTCTGATTCATTCAATACAGCAGTTTTACCACACATCTTTTATAAGATTAATGCATGTTGTACGAGCTCCTATGAAACTATAGAGTACTGCAGGTTTCCAAGGGTTCTCAACTAACATAAGAACATCTTAATGTTTGGTCTGTCCTCTGGACTATCATTTTGATTCTCCTTGTCCCTTTCACTCTGTTTTTTCTTCCTTTTATGTTGTTATCACACCCTCTTAACTCATTTCAGACTACCCCTCCATCTTTAGTTCAAGGAACATGGTGAAACAAATATCTTCTGACAGTTCTTTACCTTATTTTCTGGGCCTCTGTGCAGAACACCCACACCTTTTTAGGTGCTGGTCCATTTCCTCTGTGGAATTTCTAGGCTCCCATGGTATGTCTCTATAGCTTTTAAAAGTAAGACAATAGGGTGGCTTTTTGAGATGCTGCGTTAACCCTTTCATTGTCTTGCCTTTTGATGGGGACAGTGCTTTAAGAATAATTATAGCCACAGCTCAAAGGCTGTTAGCTTACAGGAAATTACTTTTTTGAAGGGATACTGTCAGGCTTCTTCATTATTAAAATTCATATTTATTTCTCATAATATCATAAATTATACAAAAGAAAAAAACAACCCTGCAGATAGATTTCCCGGGTTTCTTTTAAATCATATCCCTTAGACACAAAGATACTACAACAACATGTTAGGAGATGGATATCTGATAGCAGAGTTGTCAAAACTGAACAGAAACCTATGCAGGGGAAATTCTTGAACACTTTTTTCTTTTTTTTTTAAAGGACATGGGTGTATTTTGAAATTACTTTCAGGTTTCTGTAATACTGCATTATAACAGTAATAGTTACTAAAAAGTTAACCTGACATTGTCCCACTACATTCTTTGTCAAATTAAAAAAAAATCATTCTCATTCAATTGATAGTGATTTTTCTGTCAGGGTAAAGAGATATATCTTACATTTTACTGTAATGCAAAGAAAGGGTTTGCGCTTTGCATGCATAGTTATTTAGGATATTAATATGTATGCCAATCATCTCAGTGCTTACACTGAAGCTTAGCTACTGCCTTTAAAGGAATATAGAAATTAAGTATGTGGTGGTGTTTCTTTTGTACATGAAACCAAGTTTCTATGAACTGTAACATTTTGATACATTGAAGGTAACATAAGTACACTTCATTTGTTTGTGCATTTGAAACGACTGTCCCTTAAATTTGAGTAAGGCCAAAGTGGATCCAAATATAAATACAGACATTTGGGGGTTGGAATTTTGTTGAGTTACTTCTCTAAACAAAGCACTAAATGGGGAGTGAATGGGAAATACTGGATATCACAGGAATATTGATGTTTATTATTTTAGGGAAGGACATACAGCCATAATGCTATCTCTAATAAATGTACCTTGAACTGAAACTATAAACATTATTTCATTCACTATTTTTTCTTCATTTAAATATCTTAAAAGGAATGTAGCAACTGTAAATTTACAATATTGAGTTACAGAATTGTAATGTTACAGCTGTATGTTCAAAATACTGATGGGCATGTTTTCCTCTTCTGAAGTGCAGTTGGATGAAGAGCTATTCATTGACTTATCACACTTGCAACACTTTAGAGAACTGTGATTTTTATTTTTTTTTCCCCAAGATGTTTAAATGCTTTTTACTGTTAGTAATATTGCTATGCATATTTCATATATCATCAATAGTAATGTAGAAAAGCAAAGTCCAATAAATTTTTAGATTTTGAGTCGCTGTACTTTCCTGTTCTATTACATGAAACTTCTAGTCCTTTAAGTACTGTTTTTAAATGCATAAAGGTAGGTGTAAATCTGTCTTACAGATTTAAAACATGTAACCTCAAGGTGCTAAAGTGCTAACAGTGGTTTTCCTTTGATATTGGAGGCGTTTGTTTTCAGAAAATACTGAAGATGACAAAATGTGAATTTTGCAAATTTATTTCTTGGAAGTTGTAGCATTTTTACCTCTTGTTTGCTAACAGTTGACAACATAGCTATCCTATTTTACTTGCACGAATGAGTTATCTGTTTAGTGTTTTGCCAGATATGATACAGAATAGGAGAAATGCTACCATTTCCTGACTATTTTTTTTAGTGATTTACTGAGTTTGTCTTAAAGTTATATTTCATGAAATAATTTGGGAATACAGCACAGTTGTAATGTTTGAAGATCACTTTATGTCTATGTGGGATTTGTATCCCATGGACCTGGTGCTTTTAGTTTAGTACACTCTGGAAATTGGCACATCTTGTTCCAATTCCTATAAAATTTAGTGTACATAATTTCAAGAGTACTATATCTGCATGTGCTGTTTTCAAATAAGTATTTTTTAATAATGTATTAATACTTGCCCTTGCAATAGCTTAAATCCTATCTTATGCTAGCAAATATCTTTTTTTTTTTATTATTATTTTTTCTTTCAGGTTTTGAATTATATTCCATGGTGCCTTCTATTTGCCCTTTGGAAACTCTACACAACTCCTTGTCTCTGAAGCAAGTGGATGAATTTCTTGCCTCTGTTGCTGCTCCATCAAAGGAAAATCTACAGGAGACATGTACTGATTTCCATTTGTAAATACGTTCATTTTAAATTGTTAAATATGGTCTGGTTAATCTTTCTGATATTTTATAGCTAACAAGTAAACTAAGAATACTGCTTCTTAAAAACATTAAATATGTACATTAACCATTTTTATTTTTGCAGTATTCTTTTGCAGTTTGGATACTGTCATAATTCATTGAAATAATGTCTCCGTTCTCTGCGGTAGTAAATTAAGGATTTAATTAAATTGTAATTGGTTTATTTCCTCATCTTAAGAACTCTTCTGTACTGTCCAGATTGTTAGCTGAATTACAAAGAATACTTTTTAGTGAGCATGCAGTATTTCCAGCTTTATACTGTACAGTCACACTGGCAGTAATTTCAGTGGAGTAGTGTTGCCTTTTACAAGCCTTTTACATCTTAAAACTATGTTATTTCCTGTTCCTTTCAATATTACGTGGAGTTTCACCTACCAAGTGCCTTTCAGTTACTTGGTGTTTTAGTAGTTTGTACTACATACTTAAGTGATCTTGAAATGAAATGCAAATTGAGTTCTAGCCACGTGCATATCTCTGGGAAGATAAATTCCCACTGTGATTCTGCTACTGTGTCTCTGGAAACAGTTTCAGTTAGGTCAGATTTACCATATATTAGGAGTCTTATAATTTATGTGTCAGGTGATTGAAAATCATTCTTCTTGAGGAAATGTCTAGAGACTCATTCTTTCATTAGGAAATTCATACTTGCTAGTATTGATACAAAGGTTACCTAGCTGTTAGGATTTTTCCCTTTTTTTCGTTACAGGGTTTTTCCTTTTTTTTTTTTTCTGTTATATTAGTTTTATACAGTTCAGATTTTAATCAGCAGATAATTTGATGGGGTAGGCCTCCTATATCTAAGAAGGACAATAGGCAATTTAAGAAAACTGATGGCACTGGAAAGGAACTCAGAGAGGTCTACAGGTATTTAAAAGTTCTCAGCTATTTAAAATGCTTTGTTACATTGGTTAGGAGGTCTGTGTGTCTTCAAAATCAGGTGGGAATTTAGCGTACACAAGACAAAAAGTATTTTAAAAAAACCTGTAATACTTCCATAGTAGTCTGGTTGTCTCCTTCCTACACAGGAGTGGTTGGAAATTAGACCTTCCAGAATTGAGGCCATAGGTGCTTTGCTATCCTTCTGCTTTCCTAGATCATTCGGAAGTTGTCTAGAGAACAATCTATTGTATGCACTTTTCATAGGCATTTTGGACTAAATGCCTGTTCAGTACAGTCTTCATAACCTATAAGAAGTATCACTAAAGTTTTTGCCAGTCTTCTGGCAAGGCAACTTTTAACTGAAATTCAGCTTACCAGCCTTAGCAGCATGAAGTTATTCTGTTGCTTTCTGAGGTCAAAAGGGGATTTTTAAGTTTGTTTCACACTTGGAAGTTTTGACGCTAGAGTCAAGAATCCATAGCTGAGCTGCTGGTTGTAAAACCAAACATCTCTATTGCTGGACTGATGCACAGCTCTGTGCCTACTATTTTTGACATTTTGCTCAGGTGAGAGTGTTTTCTTTATTAATGATGTGTATCTTTTCCACACATTTCCCCCCATTTCAGCTTCTCCAACTTACATGATTCCACTGTCAGGAAGAAAAATTTCTTTTAATACATATGCCCCTGCAAAAATCCAACCAACACCTCTTGAAACTTTGCCTGAAAGGCTAGCAATAGAGAAACCAACCTTATGTAAGTAACTTCTGTCAGTTGCAGAACGACTTAACTTGATTGCATCATTTTCAGCAGTAGGATTCTTTCTTACGTTGCACATAACTTCTTAGGATGGCTATTGCTTAACATTTCCTGTCTGTGTAAGTAGAGTAATTCTGTGGGTGAGAGAGAACTCAATAGCGTTGCACAGTTTTAGCAGTAAAACTGCAGTGATAGTTCCTTTCTCTTATCCTCTGAAATGTTTGAAAGAATTTCTGTGGCCTGTAAATTCATTGGGTTTGGGGTTTGGTTTGGTTTGGGTTTTTTGTTTTGTTTTAAGGATGACAGTATTTCCAGCTATCTCCAAGACAGGCAAAGTAATTTATTTAAACGTCAGAATTTCAAAGCTGTTTTCTGAAGACATACCACAAAGCTCTGTGACCAGGTTCTGGCTAAAGCTGCTGATACCATGATATCACATTCAGTCATTAGTATATTCAGTCTGAATTGTTGGCCAGCTGTACCATCTGCTTTTGGATGGTTGTGCTGTTTAGAGGGCCGCTAGAACAAAATCTCACTGCATTTATGGTTTCATTAGATACAGTTTAGCTCTGTGTGTGTTTCTGTGCTAAGGGACTTGCATTTTTCTTGCTTTTGATGATCTTTAGCATGGACATTCTTAAGCATAAAACCTAATAGTTTTCTCTTTATCTGTACAGCTGCCCCCGGATCTCCTGTTTGTGTATCTAATGTTAAACTATCTCTTCAAGACACCTCACTAGATGTAGAACTTAATGGTGAAACTCTTTCTGAGAAGAAATGAAGTTGATCAGACAAAACTGGAAGAAACTTAATCCTTTAGTGTGTGTTTAACTAAATTACTGAGCTTTCAAAAGCCATTCATGTCTGTAGTTAATAGTGCACTTAAGAATCTTTAGTTCGTACATGGTTAAGTGGTGTGCAAAAAACATAATTAGGTCAAATGTATTTTCTCATTTTCTAAAATGTTTTAAGAATATATTTATCAGTTTGATGAACTGCACACCTTTACTGGGAAAGCTGCACACAAACCTTTTCAGTGTCTTCAAATATTTACTGTAAACTTGTACAAAAAAAAATACTAGTGCAGTAGCGTGTCTTACAGTGGCTCTGTTGATGTCATTGTAATGAAGGCCTTGTCTGTTGTCATTATAAACTTCTGTTTTCAGGATGTTTTAATCTCCCTCTGAATTTCTTTTGTGGGCTGAAAGGTAACACATATCTTGGCTAGAAGCTTTATCTTTAATTTAACTACATTTCCAAAAAGAACTCTTGCCTGGTTTTGAAGATAAGCAGATATTTTCTGCATTTGAATTATTTTATATCATATATGCTGCAATTATTAAGCATGGTGGAGTGAGTTAATGTGTTGTCACTTTTGACTCTCCTTCATTTTATTCTGTGTTTACATCAGATCTGTAACATTGAAATACACCATCTCTGTTGTTGTTCAGTATACATACTTGTATACGGGTACCTGCATCTCATCCAGCAGATAAAACTGCCTTTTACAGCTTTTATCAACACTTTCTTCTGTTTACTAAAAAGACGGTTTTATTTGCTTTGCCATATGTTTTTACAAAAAGGTGATATTAAAAAGCAGGCTTTGTAAAAAGAGAAATGGTTACAGCTGGTCTGCTAGTAGTTTATCCTAAAAATTGTAAATATTCCATCCATGCTTTATTATCATCCCTTCAGGGTAGAGACTGTGGTCTGCCAGAACTCAGTGCTTACTCTTGCAAAATACTCAGGATACATCATGGCCTGGGAATTTTCATACCTCTCTCCTTCCAATCTAGGTAGGTGACAACAGCTCTCATAAAAAAAAAAATAAATAAAAATCAAAGATTTTACAAGAGCTGTGAGACGTAGTAAGTCAGTGGAACTTTGAGTTACTTGGTTATGTAATCATCCAGTCTCAACAGTTACTGTTATTTCTTCTGTGGCATGAAAAGCTATTAAATTATTATAATTATCCCAAGCATATAAAAATATTGTCCACTTTTTTAAGTTCAAGTGGCTGATAATTAATAATGGCATTTATAAAATACTAGTTAAGTAATTCCTTTCACATGTAAGCTGCAGAAGATGTAGCTTCTGAGTAATATCTTTAAGTAGGGCTCTTAGTCAATTCCAGAGCCAGTGTAACTATAATTACCTTCACTTTGCCATGGTTTTCAGTGTTTACTACACATAAAATGGCTTCAGCAGACTAATTCTAAAGATGCTGGTTAAATACCAAAAATATGAAGGGTTTCACAGATGTATACTTAAAACATTTCATTTTCTATAGTGTAATTGATTGTGTTGGTCTTGCACACAACTGAATGTACATTTGTTTACTATTTGAAAAAAAATACTGTTGAAATTTAACTATGTGTATCATTCCAGTCTACCAAAGCTGTGGCAGAACTTTTTTTATGTGCTTCTCAATAAAATTCAGGTTGCTGGCAACTTCTCTGCATTTTGTTTTCTTTTAAAAGTATGTGTGAAGTACTGTGAGTAGTTGACTTAGTAGTCATGGTGGAAAACACTTTACAAATAAACCATTAATATAGAAATAAGCCAAAATTTCTCTTTGCAGTGAAGGACATAACTTATAAGAAATGAGACTTTATCATTTTATACTGAGATCATTCCTCAAAAAGGTGTTTGTCAAATATTCTGCAGTGCTTCCTCATGTTCCAGAATGGTAACATTAAATACAGAACCACTCTTCTACTTCCTGTTACTCTTCTGACAATAAGACAGACCATACACTGTACTGAGCTGATTTGAACCTATTTTTAGTCTAATTTCTTTATGCAATTGGACTCTCTCTCACATTAAACTTTCTGAAGAGTACATCCTATCCCAAGCAGATTTGACAGTGGTCAAATAATGTTTACAAAAAATCAGTGGTTGAATATGACTGTAGCTCACAAAATACTACCACCCTGACATGTACTTTAAGTAAAAATTTAGCATTTCCTTAAAAAAATGAAGCATCATTATCAAACAGACCAAAACACTAAAATGTTTGTAAAAACTCCTAAAATTATATTTAAATCTTGTTTTTCTGTTTTATGTTTATTACAATAAAGACATAAATTTGAATTCTCCATATAGTTATACTAGCAAGTAAAATTTGTTAAGAGAAAGCAGATGTGCTTTCATAGTTAAATTTTGTAGGAATCCATAGAAGCAAGCCTAGGGAGATTTAGATAAAAAATAAAATCATCATACACTGATCAGTAGCATCAAAATCAGCAGTTCCAAATGAATGGCAAAAATGGCAGAAGAGATGTAAGAGCGACTTAATAGTAATTTCAATGCAATAAATTGTTTCATGTATTTTTTTTTTTCTTTATCTGTTTACAGCAATTATTGTTGATAGGCCTGTAAATAATTTGCTAATGAAAAAATTGCAAAAACTTTTCTATAAGTCAGTTCTGGAAGAACTGGTGGAAGAAAAGAAGGGTACTTTATAGCAGTTGTTTATGTTTCTTTTTAAACAACGGTTTTATTTTTTGCTTGGTTTTGTAGAGAGGACAAATTTCATTCAGTACTCGCAACTATTAATTTCTTGTCTTTCTCACTTAGCCCAACAGCTATCTTCTGCTAAGAAATACAAAAAGTGGTATAATAACAAAGCAGTCCAGAGTGTTTTGCTGTGGAAAAAAGATGCAGAATAATAATAAAAAATAAAAAAAATACATCAAACCTCTTATCTACAAATAAAGCAATAAAACTCAGCATACTCTAAACTACATACTGTATTACGTCCCTCAGCTTTCTATCTATTAATTGTTAAATGTAATGGCCCTGTGGTCTAATCTAATACAGTGCCATCAAGAATAGCAAACACTCGGTAGTGCAGCTCTGAAGTCCTTTCCAGCTAGCCAAGGTGTGGCTCAGTCTGCAAAGGATGTGCAGTTCTGTCTCTGATCCCTCTTTCTTCTTTCAATGAACAAGCTGAAGTACAGTGCAACATGAGAGCCCTGCAAATCATCTGTCCTCTGGCGACAATTTCTATTTACAGTTCATACTACAGAGAAATCCGAGTCTGCATAAGTGGCATTGAATGTGGGCCTTGGATGAGGATGTTGCACTAAATACAGAGAAGATTCATATCATAAAAGATGTAGAAGCTAATACGGAAAAGACCTTACAAGAAGCCTAAATTCTTTGCATTGATACAAAAACAGTTCAAACATATACTTGTTTAAAATAAGCACACCAAAACCAACAGAATGGATGAAAAATAGTATGTCAACACACCACATAATGTGTGAATGTAGTATGCAGAAATTGACTTGACTTCTAAGAATTACAAACTTTCATGGGATCTGTTGCTACTAGAAGAAGCAGCTTTCTGAAATAACATGGTACATGACTACAAATCATTATTTATCTTCCTCCAGACTATAAAAATATCAATGTGTATTTTTCTATCATAGAGTTGCTGGAAAATAGGAACTTTTATGTGGAAATTACAATGTCTAGTGTTGTATTCTCTTTCAGAAACAGTCTAATTTGGTGGTAATTGCTCTGATTATGTGGTGGATAGGTTCTAGTGAGAAATTCTTTGTTTTTAATCAAGTGGTAAATGAGAAGTGCAGCAAAGGAAATTCTCATATTTTACAAGCATATGTCAAGATTAGCCTGAAAGGGAGGTATATTAAGTTGGTTTTTCCCAGATGCTTCTTTTATCCAACACGTTTTTGAGAAATCCACTTTTTGTGCAACATTCTTGATCTATATAATCTAATGTCCAAGTAGAATGGAAATACTATCAAAGCCATTTTCTGATGCACCACATTCAACAGATCTCTGTTCTGTTCAGTACAAAGGACAAAAGTCAACAACAAAGGAAAGTGGTAGTTGGTGATCCACATTTCGTACCAGATCAAGAATTCTAATATAATCACAATATCTTTGTTTCCCACAAAGCAATTTGGTCTGGGTGCACATGTCTCACTAAATCTCCTGTTCTGATACATCTCTTCAGAAGGATAAGTGCTCCTTTCATAAGATTATTATTTATTGTATACGAATAGAAATACTAAAGTTTTTTGTAAACCTTTTAAAATCTGAGTGTAAGTCCATTTGGACCTCCTGTCTTGTCTTCAGAGTCTTCATAACTTTTTAATTCCTCTTTTGGTTGAGGTCTGGGAATATATTTAGACTTAAAACATCCTATCTAAACCTTCCATGAAATACTGTAAAGGACTACTCTGGGAAATATTTTGAACTAGTTATGAAGCTTAACTAAGAGTCTACAGTTATTTTTAAAGAGCACTTGCACAATAAATGTAGAGTAACAAGCTACTGAGGTCTGCAAAGGAGAAAATCAAACCAAAAGAACTAAAAAAAAATAAAATTAAAAAATTAAAAAACAAGGGGGCAAAAGCTTGGAGTTTCCTTACTTTTCTTGGCTGAATATTAGTTATGGACAAGTAAACACTGACTCGATCTGCGTGTAGTTCTGGGCCTTACAACCTGAAAACAAGATACCTGAATACATCCAGAGGGCAGCCTAGCTGGTGGCATGTACTGTGAAAATGTGGACTCTGGATTTGTCTGGAGAAAAGGAGGCTGAGGGGTGACCTCATTGTTTGCTTCAGCTTCCTGAGGTGTGGAGATGGAGGTGCTGATATCCAGGATGCAGTGACGGGACACCTGGCAATAGCTCAAAGCTGTGTCTCTCAAGGGAGGTTCAGACAAAAGCATTTCTTTACCAGCAGGGTGGTCACTGTCTGGTCAAACAGGCTTCCTAGAGAGGTGGTCAATGGCCTAAGCCTGACAGTGTTCTGTTCCCCTGTTCTGTTGCATTCTAAACTATTATTAATTCCCAGACATTTTGACATATGCTATGTATTCAGTTAAATGAGGTCTGTAATAACACAGAATAATTCAGGCTGGAAAGGGCCTCAGGAGGTCTCTAGTCCAACCTCTTCTTCAGATCATGGTCATCTGTGAGATCAGAACAGATCACCTAGGATTTCTTCCAGTTTGGGCTTGAGAACCTTGAAGGATGGAAGCTGCACCACCTCTGTGAACAACCTGGTCCAATCACAAATGTCTTCATCACTTACTTTGTTTACTTAATAGATTTACATTTTGATTTCTAGAAACTTATTTAGGTTCACTTAACAGATCTAGACCAATGTTAGCAAGTACCTTTTGTTGCTGTGGTTAGAGGCTGGGCTGGCCACTGGGCAAATGACAGATGCTCTCTATTAACCCCTCTCCCATCCCAAGGGAGAATAAAAAGTCAATAAAGGAGACAGACATACAGATTAGAAAAGAAAACTAAAATGGCTTTAATGAAAAATGGTAACAATAAAATGAAACTGTGGTGTG
>JANHFX010020666.1:174895-217684 GCA_027560015.1 Chloroceryle amazona | reverse complement strand
AATAAATTATATCTATATATAACATGTTATCTATAATTTAAGGAACTGAGATGCTTTTGCGAAGTATGTTGCTAGGATTTGGGAGCTAAGATATGGCTTCCAAGTCCACATGCTTTTATGAAATAGGTATAGGGAAAGTCACACCAGTAAGTTTAAATTTCTATGCTATTGAGTAACAGACATTTTTAAGTACAATTGCAATAAAATTTAAGTATCTCTGGGAAAAAAAGGAATATCTGAATTGGATTCTTTCCAAATTAAGCCTTTAATAGGAAAGCAACTGGATAGCTGTGTAAATGTTTGGAAAACAGTAGTCCTATTTGCTGATTATTTTCTAAAGGTCAATAGGGCTTGTGTCCTTCCTTTCTCGCTAGGGGCCAGCTTATATTGAAACACAAACGTTACAGCTTATATTGCATCTGATATTATAATCTTTTAAAAAATCACCATCTGAGATGTCAGAAACCCAGGGTGAAATGGCTTAAGGTATGGTATAAACAGTAGGAGCAAATGAACTTTTAAAAAGCCAAGACACTTTTCCTACAGCTCAGTTTGCCCCTTTCTGAGCCAGAACATTACTTCTCTAAAATTGTGTTGTTTTGTTGTTGGTTTTTTTTCTTTTTTTTTTTTTCATAAGCACCTGAGGGATGTACTTAAATTTAATCACATTCAGGTTTAGTACTCATTATGGTGATTGTAAAACAGGTGTGGATTGAGGAGAAGGCAGGATTTACTGATATGTGAGATCCTATCACTCAGCATCTGTTAGCCAAATTGCCAGCTAATCATCTGTGAAAAAAAAAAAAAAGTTTCAACAAGGAGAACATTTTATCACCTGTGCAAATTGCCTTCTGAAATCCATAGCCTGGAGTCCAAGTCTCTGCAGGAGCTGAAGGAGAAATTGCCATCTGTATTTCCATTCCATTCAAAATTCAGGTAATTGAGTGAGCACTCTTGTTGAAAAATTCCCTGTGTGTTATTAGCTTGCTTTGCTTTTTGCCTTGAAGGTGGCATTTCTTAGAACCCATGAAAGAAAATGTGTGTTCCATAGGGGAAAGCATAGGAAACTTTATCTGTTGTTTTGGTCAAATTGAGACAATGTTTTGTCCATCATCCAGCCTTGCCAGGCATGAGGTCATTCTGGTCCAGGAGCCTGGCTGAACCAGTGCTAATGAGCCCTGCTGAGAGTGCAAGGTCATTAAGCATGTTTGAAAGGTCTCTGGGTTGGATCTAATTCATACATCTCTGGCAGCAAACATAGGTGAACCTGGAAAGCAGCTGTCTGTACCTGGCTATCGGCACATGTCCAGAGACCTGCAAAGTTTAACAGGCTACTGTAAAGTTTTAGACATATTTATGGGAAAAGGAAACAAGAATTTAAAAAACAGTGGGAAAAAAAAAAACACAAGAACAACTTTTAAAAAAAATCAACAAACAAACAAAAAACACCTAATAAAAAACCAAGAAAGTCTGAAGCATAACATATGCTCTTCCTAATGGAAGAAGTTTTGTAATTTCATAGCACACTAGCATCTTCCCCTGAAGCATCTACTCTTATCCACTTCCAAAGTGGATAGATGGTTTAGAAATTGCTGTGTCCCCTTCTCTATTGATTGTAAGCTCTTTCATCTTCACAGGTATCAGTATGTGTGAAGAGTGAGATAAATAGAAAGCGATTTCACATCTTATTAAGAGAGAGCAATAGCAAATTCTTCCTTAGTGTTTTGTTGTGCTGTGTGCTTTTCTTCCCATGTGGACCCTGAGCAAGTGGTCCAGGTCACAGGTCATTGTAGTGCTTGTACTGAATAAATTGTAGAAGAAGCCTTGTAGATCTTTAGAACTGCAAAGTAGAAGAGCAGATTCAAGGATGGAGTTGTGATAAAGTGAACAACCCCTGCACTTCAAACAAGTAGAAGGCTGAAAATGCAAAATATGGGGAAAAAGGACAATCTGTGAAAGCCATTCTGCCCTCAAGTTGGGTAGATACTGATCAAAGTACCTGTGTGTTAAGAGCAATATGTAAATTTTTAAGCTGTTTTCCTGGGAGCCATCTGCTTTCTCCTTACCTTGTTAGATTGGTACAGAAGTCATTCAGTATAAGCATAATATTTCTAAAAACAGCTATTTCTTTCTAGAATTGGGGGTTAGGCAAAGTAATGTTGTAGGTCTTCGGGTATTTCATCACTGGTCTGATGAATGAAACTGACCTTTTATTGAAAACTTGTACAGTACAACCAGGTAAAAAGTTCTTACTCAAAATGATAGGCTCTCTGCAGTTATTGGAGAATATTTTGCAATCAGAGATCACCGTGTGGGACACTGCACTCTTGAGCTTGGCGGTTTATTTAGGAGAAACAAGCTGCTCTTCTGTGTCATACTTCCAGCCCTCGCTTAAAAAAGGTAGAGCTGCAGACAACAGCAGTGTGGAACATGCACATCCATAAATTTCCAGACATAGTATCTTATGGATTCAACAGGTGCAGATGGGAGTCACATGTGGAAAATATCACTGCTCAGAGCAGGTCACCTGAGCTGATTTTTGTGCTGCACACCCCAGATGAGACTTTGAAGATTTGGTTACTTACTTGGATTTCTCTCAAAGTGAACTGAGTTCTCTTAAAAGCTCTTCATTATGTTTCTGTTTATAATGAAAAACATTTGAAAATACTAAAGAAAGAAAATTGGCCTAATTCACTAATGTAGAGCAGCTTTGCAGCAGGTAATATAAGTAATGAGACTGTGTTAATATAGTGGCCATGAGAAGCAGATTACTATGGGTTTAGTAAAGAATATTCCTGACAGGCATAAAAGCAATGTATCAAACCATATTTATTTGATTGTTTCAAACACTTCTCACTTTCGGGTTAATTACTTAATTTACATTATAAACAGCCTTCCTTTGAGAAAACCTCTACTGGGAACAAAGTGAAACTTTACTTCATAAAAGTTGCACATAGAAAGTTAAGTATTGAAAAGACAATGTTGCCTGTAATTAATCTGAGATTCTTTACAAACTCTTTCTCCATTTCTTCTTTAATGAGTACATGATTAGGAAAACATGATATATTTTTTATTAATTATTAAATTTTATTTAAAAAAAAAATTCTTATTCACAAAGTACCCATATCTTGGTTACTATGCACAGCTTTTTATAGTGTGCAATCAGTTTAGTTCCTGAATTTCCATTTTCTTCGGATCAACATTTAGTGTAGTTCATAAGGAAACTGACGGATTTTGCTCTAGAGGCAGCTGTATTTCAGTGATGAGCAAGCTTCAGAAAGGAGAGATTGTCCTGTGACTATTATGCTCATCTGTGGCTTAAGAAATCTTCTAATCAATCATAGTCAATTTATTTCTTCATCTTATATATCTCATTTTTAGTTTAGGTATGAAAAAGTTTTCCACACTCGCCAGGCCTTTTTTTCATGGAGTTGCTTTATGACAGTGTACATAAATATTGTAGTTATAGGCAGTTGTAGAGATAAAACGCCCTATTTCAAAACATGCAGTCAGCAGTAAAACTGCATTACAATAAGTATGTTTTAGCACCATCTAGCTATCTTCTTAGGTAAGTCACTAACTTTATAACAAAATTTAATCATATGCTAGGAAAAAAAAACAAAACCAAAATGCCAAAAAAACAAACCACAACAAAAACATGACACAATTCTGTATATTTTTTTTTTCCAAATTAGTTGCAGAAGTTGATAGTGAAATATCTGCAAATTTTTATATATATTCAAATGACCAATGTTAAAATGTGCTACTCCTGTATAAACCTCAGAGTCTGAAAAAGTTTGCCATTAAGCAGATGCAGCATCTAAGACCAGTGCCTGAGTTTAGTTCCACTGTCAAGATCAAAAAGCACTTTCAGAAAAATCATCAGATGAACAGCAACTTTCTGAACGGTGGCACCAGGCATTTGGGTCAGAGTCATGCCCTGGTCAGGAGTATAAAAGTCATCCATCCCTCCTTATTGCTGTCACTGGGATGGCTACCCATGATGTTCTTTGTGTGCAGTGCACAGGTTTTGAGGAAAGAGTGAATTTAAGGTGAAAATACACCAAGCTGATTAGTTTCCAATGATGCGTCTTAATGAAAATCACATATTAATAAACAGTGGAGCTAAACAGAGTCTGTGACTAAATATTAAGTACCCATTCATGGAGAAGGTGAACAGGGAAAATTCCTATTATGTAGTCTTGCTTGTTACCTGGAGCTTCAGTAAGAAGTATTTTTGTTTGTTTGATGGTTTTGGTTTTTTTTTAGTTATGGTATTTTATCCTGGGTGGAAATGATGCCAGAATTCGTGTCTTGTGTATTAACTGCACCGTATTTGATATTTGTCTTCTTCCACTAAATTTTCACAATTTTTTACATATGTGGTGTCTTCCAACTATCAATGACAAAACACAGTGAAATAGGGAGTAAATCCTTACTACAACAGCAGGGACACTCCTGAATCCAGAGTGCACTCATTTTTAGTGCTGGCATAGTCTGCTCAGCCCAGCTCTGTTTTAGGAAGAACTGGAGTATGTGGAATTAAATTTTACTTGTGGCAATTAAAAGTTATGTTGAGATGTCCCTACTAATGCACTGTTAGGCAAAGGAGTTGTGCTTTTAGCATACTGCTAAGAGCTAAACCAAATCTAAACAGACTTTTGCTTACCCGGTGCTTGCTTTGCTTAACTCTTTCAAGGCCACAAGATATTTTTTTTTTACAAATGGAAAAGTGGCAGGTTATGTAGCTTGGAGGGCAGTTGCTCTTTTTTCCCACTTACATATTTTCCTAAACTTAACCTCTGGAAGCTTTGCACCAATTCTAGATGTTGCCATCATTAGACAGCCATGCATAGCACATTTCTGATCTGAGTTTTGGACCTTTGAAATCCACAGTTGAAGCCTATCTTCAGTTCTAAGAGCCAAGAGCTTTTTCTGAAGATGAAAACACCACTAGCTAAAAAAACTAAGATACCTCATATGGCATGCAATTACTAGGCTCCCTCTGTAATTAGAAGCAAGAATAAATGGCCTGAATCCTCCTTTGACTGTGACTGATTTTCCACTCCGACAGTAGTTTGGTACAGCTACAGGGTAGCCTTAGGTACTTCAGACAGTTCCTTTAATTTAGCTGAGATTTGGGTATTAGACTCTAAATCCAAACACCATGTATAGGCATAAAAGTATTTCTGTTACTCCACAGTTGTTCTGAAGGTAAAAATGTTAATAATTCCAACTGTGCCTTAGGCATCTTCTAAGTTGGTACAATTCTGTTTTGTGCTTAAAACCAAAATTCATATCACTGGAATGATACTGCCCAGAGAAACTGTGATCTAAAGTTATTTCATGGGAGAACAGGCAAGAGCTGAGCTTTGCAGAACTGATGGAAATTTCCCAGTTGTCTTTTAGACAAAACAATTTCCATTCTTGATAGAATTTAATTGCCTTATTGTGCTTTCATTTGTGTGCTCCAACTCCATTGTCTTCGGTGCACCTGTTCCTCATAGGAATCTGCATGTCTGAAAGGAATGGTATCCAACCTCATGGATACCTTCTCATTGCTTGAAGAGCTGGGATGTTTAAATAAGAAATCTGTTGAGGGTGTTAGCAAGAAAATAGAGAATAAAGACTGATTCCATCAATTATATGTTACAGGTATGCAATAGAGAGTTCCAGTTGTGAAGCTTACTTTTTTTGCTGTACATATATGATGTAATTTAATAATTTCCTCTGCATAGATACTGTTATTGAGCAGAGGTTTGCTGCTGTCAGGATAACTATAGGATTATAGATACTCGAAATGCATGTAATGTCAAATTCTTCAGCCACTAAAATGTTATGCCTGAGGCATTACAAGGCTCATTCATTTCAAATTTGGCGATTCACATTGTTACACTGCAGTTAACAGAATGTTGCCACACCGTGTTGGAATTTTCTGTACAGCAGCAGGTTTCTGAGAGCAGAACTTATATTGTAAATTATCCTGATTTACTGAAGGTTACTGCGTGATGAAAGAGGGCAGTGTGCTTAAAAGAACACCTGTTAAGCAGATCACAGAGCTACAGGGGATATCTTTTCTGGGCACTGAACCAAGGAATGACCGATATTTCTATAGAAAAATGTTATTTATATAATGGAAATATTCTCCCAAGACTTTAAGAAAGATAGATAAATCCTATATCTAAATATGAAACAGTGCTCTTCTTTTGGGAATGGGGGAAAGGGCAAGCCTGTAAGTGGGAGCTTGTCAAGCCTATATTAACTTAAGTTCATGGTTTTTATAAATTGAAGAGATTAATCTTTAAAATAACATTCATATTTATCATTCTAATGTAGTTAATCTGGTGCACAGGAAAGTACTAAAGTAAACATGCATCTGGTTAACAGCAGAGAAAATATTTCCAGTGAGAGATTTCAAATGAACCAAAACACATTATTTCAGCTTGTATATATAGGACTCTGTTCATTCATGTGACAGCGATATTTTAATTCAGCATTGTCTATTTTATTGCATTTAATTTGTTCTGCATTCTGATAGTTCATAAAGGCCCTGACTGCATTTGAGGAGTTGTGAGGTTGTTACATTGTTCAAGAATGCTGCTTGACAAGACATCACATTAGTAAAATAGGTGCTTTGTGGGTCACTCTATTACTGAAGAACAAATAAATAGTTCTGGGATGAGTTTTCCTTCCTAATGAGAACACAACAAATCCCTACACAGTCATGCACTAGAATCATCTATGTTGTCTCCATACTGTATTTTTGGCAATGAACAACAAGACTTAGAAACTAGCCAGACAATCATGTTTAACAGTTGCTGCTGGACCTTTCTGCCACTAAAGCTTTTAATAATATTATGAGATTAAAAAAAAAGAAAAAAAAGATTAAAATTGCCCATTAACAGGAATCATGCCCTTTTTCTCAGTGCTGTCCTCAGAAGATGTGTTGTCTCAAAGTTTTCTTCTCAGCACCTGCCTTTTTTTTCTTTTATCTTCCCCTATATCCAATTTTCTCATCTTATAAACTCAAATTTCCCTTTTCTTATACAACAGTGTTTAGTTGGTGCAAACAATGTATCAAGGGAGAGCTGCTGCAGCAACATGTAGTGAAGAAGCTTTCCAGCAAATGATGCCCTTGATAACTAAATATGTTTCCTTCCTCATGCTCATGCTCTTTACATCCTCTGCAATGCTGTGTTAGAGGAGAACAGCAGTAAGAGGGAAAGGCCATTACACTGAGCTACAAATAGGGATAGACATAGGTTTAGTATATTCAGTAAATACGTGTACTAATAAATTTAGTATATTTGTGTATTTGTTAAATATGTATAAGATACATGTTTAATTTTGAGGGGACAGTCTGTTTCTCAAAAGAGAATTTTTCATCCAAGACAAGTAAAGGATAGAAAGGATGCATCAGCCTGCAAAGACTACTAGAAAAAAATGTCCCATGAGCATACTGAGGGATGCCATCATTTTGGTGTTAGTTTCACTGGCCTTTCCCTGCAACAAACAGTATTTCAGTGCTGTGGCAAACAAACTGGCAGATTTTGTGGAGTGACAAAGCCCCGAGCCTGTCTGGTGAGTTGCCCAAACCAGAAAGAAAGATCCTACTTTGTCCTCAAATCATGCAACCACTCACACTAGAATCTAGTTAATATTCCTCATGCCATGAGCTGAAATGAAAAACTTCAATAGTGGCAAGATGGCCTATGAAGATCTGAAAAGAGCTTAAACTTGAGGGGAGGATATATACATATACATAATATGTGTCTATTTTTACTTTTATTTGGATATTTTTTCATAAGAAAAATAGCCTTACAAGCAATTTCACAGAATGACAGAATGTTAGGGGCTGGAAGGGACCTTGAGAGATCACCTAGTCCAACTCCCCTGCCAGAGCAGGATAATCTAGATCAAATCACATAGGAATGCATCTAGGTGGGTTTTGAACGTGTCCAGAGAAGCAGACTTCATGACCTCCCTGGGCAGCCCGTTCTAGTGTTCTGTCACCCTCACCGTGAAAAAGTTTCTCCGTATGTTTACATGGAACCTCCTATGTTCCAGCTTGCACCCATTGCCTCTTGTCCTATCATTGGACATCACTAGAAAAGCCCGGCTCCATCCTCCTGACACTCACCCTTTACATATTTATGAACATTAATGAGGTCACCCCTCATAATATTTCCAAAGTATGTGTCTCCTGTATATAAAATTAATTATAGTGCAAAATGTTTTATGCAAAGAGCATTTCAATCGCTTGCTGCCATTAATCAACTTGAGCTGTCAACGTAAAGGAGTCATACACACCATGTAAATGCACGACTGCTACTCCAACAGTTGCCAGTTACTAGTGTCTTCTGGTGTACAGCACGAGTTTTGCAGGCTTGTGCTATTCATGCTTTCACAGCTTTTTACAGTGACCCCAAGTTCAGGTGTTCCTGGCCTTCTGCTTTCTTTCAGGGTTGTAAAGTCGGCTTCACCTCCATGCTGCTCTGTGGGGAGGAGAGGTCCTGGGTTTTTCAGGAAAAGAGCAGGCATCATTGTAACAGCATTAAAGAAAACAAACATTGTTTCCTTTGAGCAACAAATTATACCAACATTAAGCAACAATTACTGTAATGAAAATTATTGAAGCAGTAAGGTATAAGACAAGCTGTGTACATCTGGTCTGTTCATCTGCTTCTTTGGAGAGCATTTCATAGACAGAGACTAGCACAGTTGGTTTTGTCATACTTTACTAGAAAAAGGCAGAGGATACTGTTCTACCTCATAAGGTTCATTTTTATCCTCAGAAAGAACGAACTCACAAAGTGTAAACACATCCTTGTTTTTCTGTAAGTACAGGCTAAGCATCTTTATGCTGTAATTGCAGCAGATGTAACTGAGGTTAGATTGAGAAAATCTAGGTACTGCAAGAATAAGTCTTTAATCATTTAGCAGCTGAGAGTGTGTTAGGAAGTCCCATGCTGTTAAAAGATGCCATGTTGTAAATGGGATGTAAATTGGAGGTCCTGACTGTTTAAGATCATTAAACATTATTTGAAGAATAGTAGTGATTAATATCCTGCCAAATTCTGGTGTGATTTTTCTTTCTTTTTTTTTTTTTTTCCCAAATGAAGAAATTGCCCTTAAAACTGCAATCAGATTTTTCTTCATCTCTGTCCTAATGCTTGGTAGTGTAAACTGCTATCTTTTACTCCTTACGTTAATGCATGCTATTAGCTATTAGATGATATGAAAACCTTCCTTCTAGATTTGGCCGGATAATCAGGCAGTTTGATGCTTCTTAGTGCATTTGGCTGAAGGAACTTAACACCTAACAGGCTTCCCAGACAAACTGCAATGACGGAAAACACAAATACTTTTAGTCTGCTTCTATGCTATAGTTCTACCACTATTGAAGGGGGTTGGCAGTAACTGGATTTGGAGCAAGGCAGTTTAAATGCTACTTACATGAACCCATGCATGCAATTTGTCTGTGGGAACAGGAATCTATAACAGATGCTGATGAACAGAATGGTTTGATGACATGTCACATGGTATCCAAAATGGTTATGTGATTATATTTTAGGGAAAACTTAAGGGCTAATATCTGACTGAAAAATACTGGTGAGGGAAAATAATAGCAAAATTTAAAAAGACCTAAATCTTCTAGTATACTTGGTTGATTAAGCATCTGATTGTAAGTACCAGTTCTTTTTGTTTCACATTTTAGGTTAGGGAAAAAAGTATTACCAGTTTATCCTAGACATAACTGTCATTTTTCCTTTGTTTTGAAATTACTTATGATGAAAAAGGGAGAAACCTATGTACTTTCCATTGACTTTGATTTTCCCTTGTCCAAGAATGGTTAATGGCTCAAACTGAAATGTCATCCTGTCACTGCCTATGTCACCAGTAGAGCCAAGACCCTGACTATATTTGAATTTTCTAATATTAACTCTAGAGTAATTCTGAACTCTTAAATAGGTGCTTGAAGATAGTCCCTTGATTAAACACCCTTATAAATATCAGATATTTATGAATAGGTTCAGATTTAATCCACATTTAACTTAATCTAATTTAAATTACATGAAGTACAATAATTAGGCATAGACAAAACCATGTGTGTGCACCATAGGCTAAATCATTGCATATATACTCTAGAAAACTGGAGTAAAAAGTAAATATGTGCAACAAATGCACAAGACTTTTATGATTCATATATTCAAGATTAGGTATGATCTTTGGCCAATATGCTATCCATCTGACACAAGTTCTGTATATTTCTATAACTTCTTTATTCCTTTTAGGCATATAATCCACCTGACTTCAGCAATTCCAGGAAAAGTCAAGGCCACCATTTTCCTGATAATCTACTCTTTTTACTGGTAGAAAAATTGCATATTTGAGCTATTGACCCTTGTTACAGTTTTGTCAGTAAGATGAAAGACTTGTCACTCTTATCAGATGTCTTTTTTTAACACTATGCAATGACTGATTCACTTCCTGAGTCACTTTTTATAGCTCCCCTTTGACTTCATAATGTTGATGTATTTATCTTCCAGGGACAATACTGGTCCTGGATTCAGGATGCTTGTAGTAGTCCTATAATTGCTTTTCAGAGAAAAATTTGAAATTCCTAAGTTTTCCTTAAGGGTCTTCTTTTCATACATCTAAGAAGCAAAATTCTATTCCCCATTGTTTTATACTAAAATTTAATACTGAGGTGATAATTTGTGGTGAATTCTACAGTAATAATGTTCAGAACAGTCTTTTAAGATGAAGTCCCCTGCTTCTCTATCCTGCTCAATGAAAAATGAGACTTTGTTCTCCAGTTACCCTAGAAACATGTTTATTTTCTTCACTGTGTAACCCTAGCATGCAGAGAAAGTTGCTACAGACAACAATGAGCAACTCATGAACAGAAACTTCACTCTCATCATTGGAGTGGCACTTCAAGTGGTAATCATTGGAGACTTATCTAGATTCCAATACTAATAAATCAAATCAAAGGGGATCAGGTAGAAGGCAGCGACAGGTACACTCACAGTGCTGAATACACTGTTGCAATGGGATCATTTAGTGAACAACTGTAAATTCCAAGAAAAATTATTCCTGTCTTAAGAAAGATAAGAACTCAGATCAGATATACATCGTCAAGAATTGATTAAGAATATCTGATATGATCAGGTCTTAAACTACCGTGTTGCCACAGTTCCCCATAAAACTGTACCAGTACTAGCATGTGTGTATCGAGCATTTTTTGTTCCATCTCTGCTCACAGTTTGTGAGCTGAAACTTGGGCAATCAAGAGGTACTGAAACTTTCTGTTTGTTTGTTTTGTTGTTTGTTTCTTTTAGTGTTTTGGTTGTTTTTTAAGTTTGTTTTGATTTAGGTTTTGCTTTCTGAGGAAAATACTCTCTTCAAACATCTTCTTGCAGGAGTCCCATGGGCTAGGACACTGGAGGGTAAAGGAGCCCAAGAAAGTTGGTTAGCTTTTTAATACCACTTCCTTCAGGCCCAGGATAGATGTATTCCATTGAGAAAAAAATTGGGAAGGCATGCTAGGAGATGCGCATGGATGAGCAGGGAGCTTCTGAAGGAAGGGGGTTGGACTTGAAGATCTCCAAGGTCTCTTCCAACTCCTAACACCCTGTGATACCTATGATACCTGTGATACTATAATTTTTACTTGCACCAGGTTATTTTAGGATTCCTACTCAAAGATGGAATGAAAATATTTATAGAGGACTGGAATGGTGCCTCCCTTCTGTAAGGGGGAGCTGTCATTAGCATGTGAACCTCTTATTAAAGACAGGAGTATTGTCACTGACTGCAGTGAAAATTGTTGTCTAAACCAAGATTATGCATCAGGCTCTTTCTTTATTTACACATATAAGATGTGAGCAGGGTGGGTTGGTGTGCCTGATCACTATGGAGGGCAAATGAATATATAATACAGACCTATGGAAGGTAGCCTTTGGCAGATATTATTTTCTGGTTTTTAGTCAGCAGCCCTGTAAAGCCTTTTGTGGACATTGAAAACTTGCACTGACACACATAAGAGCATTCAGAGTAATTCTTACCTCATGTAATATGAATCTCTCTGGATGGAGGACAAAAGGAAGAAAAGCTTTGTCTCTGGATAAAAAAAATATTTACTACTAAGCTTGGAAGCCATAATGCAGCATCTTTTGAATTAAAACTGTATACCTGACTGTTCATGTAAAGCTTTCTAAAAATATGTGATAGTCTAGCATGACTTTGTTTATCCAGTCCCACAGTTTTTCATTCCACATTTAATGTTGTTCCACCCTTTATCTCAGAGCTGTCTTTTGCCTCACCTTTGGAGGCAGATATGCAGCCCTGAAGCAGTGCTGCACCCAGTATGCAACTGCAGGGTCAAATGCACTGCCTGTTTCCAGATTGGATCAAACAGGAAATTCATAGTACTTCAGTTACCTTTAATTAAAATAAGTAGTATGTGTGCTCCATTCCAGATTAAAAAACCCAGCACGTAATCATTATGAAACAGGTAAAAAAGAACTGCAAAGTGAATAGCAGAAACTCTTAACAGATAATACATTAACATTAGGGAGTGGGAAAGAGGGAACTGCCAAAGTGAGGTTCTCTAGTTTATCTTCAAGACCCAATTAGTAAACTGGAACTTTCTTTTTCCTACTTTTCACATAGCCATAAACATTTAAATATGTGTCAGGTATTTAAAATTCAAGTTCAAAATCAGAATTATGACCTAAGTAAATAGCAATCCATATATAAAGCAAAAAAAGATCAACATAGTGACAATCAAAAAATCAATTACAGCAACTGAGAGACATTTTGCATTTCCCGATGAACAAAAGAGCAAGTGATGAAAAACAGCTTGGATAGAGGGCAATAATTAAGGATTCAAAGTCTTGCTTGTAACCAGATTTAAGTGGCAGGTCTCGGGGGCTAATACTGATCTGTCACTCACCATCAGTGACCTAGTCCATGGGACAGAAACCAGTCTCAGCAAGTTCATGGACAACATCAAATTGGGGAGAATAGTTAATACATTGGAAGGACAGGCTTCTCTTCAGAAGAATCTTGACAAGCTTTAGGAATGGGCTGGGACAACCCTCATACAGTTTAACAAAATTTGAAGTTCTGTATCTGAGATGGAGTTAACTGCATACAGCTATACAAACTGGGGGATAAATGGCTAGAAAGCAGCTCCAGTAAAAGGTCCTGGGAATTCTGGTGGACAACAAATTGAGTACAAGTAACATTGGGCCTTTGGAAATAAAAACTAATTCCATAGTGGTCTGTATTAACAAAAGTATATCCAGCTGGTTGAAAGAAATTAATTTTTTTTTCTGATACTTTTGAGGCTGTATCTGGAGTACTGGCCATGTTGGGGGTCCCCAGCATGAGACAGACTGACAAACCGGTGCAAGTCCAGTTGGTTGGAGGTCTGGAGTACATGTACAAGGAGTGATTGGGGGAGGCAGATTTGTTCAGTCTGAGAATCAGATGGTAAAGTGGAAGCTCCATCGCTGTCTTCAAATACCTAATGGAGGGTCAGAGAGAAAACAGACAGTTGAGGGAGACACAGTGAAAGGGTAAGAAGCAATAGGCACAAATCAAAGTGAGGGAAAAAGGAAGGGAGAATTGCCCATAGAGGTCATGCATCCCTTACTGTGGAAATAATTCAGAACTGCAGTGGAAAAAGCCCTGAGGAACTCCATCTAAAGTAGAAAGTAGCTCTGCTTAGATCAAAGGTTGGAATAGTTGACATCATAGTTTCCTACTAATCTAACTTAACATGTTATTCTCCTTAATTCAGATACATGTTGTTCAAACAGCATTCTCAGATTTGTAAATTAAAGGCTAGGAGGCTGCTTTCTGCCATCAGTATTAAATTCAGGTGAGACAATACTACTACAACCTAAGAAATAAGCACTTCCGTGCCATCGGTAATAAAACAGCCAGTCCTGTCCTGACACTTTAGAAATCTTGGTATTTGTACTTGAGCAAGTGCATATGGGAAGACACGATTCTCTAGATAGTGCTAACTGAAAAACAAAGCTATAAAGTATGTCTTGAGAACAATATTCTCTAAACTTCTTGTCTCCGATATTTCTTCTTTAATTCTGTTTTCTGAAAACTGCAGGAGATAGAGAAGGTGTAAATCAGCAGACTCTGGATATATACACCTACTGAGAGGTAATGACAGTGATCTTGGTCTAGTTGTCCATAGTTAATGTTTTCTATGGTCCAAAAGGTGAACAGAATTGTAGAAATTATCATAATCAAAGCATGCATGGCCAGCAAACTGTGGGACATGAAGGTAGAGGGCAGCAGCTGTAGAGAGAGACAGAAGGGAAGCAAGAAGGAAGAAGACACCATTTAGCGAGTGTAAAGAACAAGACTGTTGAATCTAATGGAGTGTTACATAAAAAATTGTTTTCATCACTACATGCTACAGAATACACTGAGAGTTTAGGTGGGAAATAAATTGTAGGAATTGCACTTTTGATCTGGGTGGCATAGCTTTAGCCAGAGGGTCTGGAACGGAGGTCACAGAAGTGAAATTGCTATTTTGCAGCTGGTGTGGCTTTTGTTTTGTTTTGTTTGGGTTTCTTTGTTTGTTTGTTTGGTTTGGTTTTGTGTGTGTTTTTTTTTTTGTTGTTTTTTTTTTCCTTTGTTTTGTGTTGTTTGTGGATTAAAACAAAACCAAAACAGCAACAAAAACACAGAAAAAATTCCAACCCCCCAAAACCCCCAAACCATCAGTACTTTTCTAGTGAGTCAGAAGTGCAATTGGTCTCAGTACATATAACATGTATTTGTCTTCATTAGGATTGTGTAAAAAAGCACAGATCACTCAACATTTTGGGTCTGACTTTCCTTGTACTGATCTTTGGTGGAGATCCTGTCATGAGTTAGACTGCCATGTGTTAAGATCTCTTTCTTCTAAAGTAACCCCCCATTCTGCTAGAGAAGGCTGGGGTCTCTGCTGCACATTCCAGTCTCTTGGCTCATCTGTGTCAATACTGTGTCCTTTGATACTGGCTTGATCTTGACCAGCTCAGTCCAATGACCATTACCATACTGTGGTGCCTTCCACGTGTTTGTCTCTAAATACACAATTGATATATATGTATATGTCAAATCCCAACTCCTCTTGCTCTTCTTCGAAGTTGCAAATTATGTATATTCTCCCTACATATTCATCACAATCATATCCTCGTGCTTCTTTATTCCTCTGCCAATTACATCAGGATTTTCTCTTTCTTTGATATCTGCATAAGTGGGTGTTCTCAGCTCCTCTAAAGCCTATTCACTTGTTAACATGGACTTGAGAAATTAATTTCCATCAGCCTATATAGACAGTCACCAGGGTATCTGTTAAAAACCCTAATCATTCTTGATTCCAGTAAAAGTCAAGACCACAGGGAGATTTTTACCAAAAAAACTTTATTCATACAGTTACAAGAGAGGTCTTTGAAAACTATTTCTGACTTTGTTTCTCCTCATCCCCATCAGTGGCTCAGCAACACACAACAGTAGGTTTTATCCACACCAGCTGTTTGGGGACTTACAAAAGTGGGTAAGCCAGACTGCTCGCATATGTTTCAGAGATGATTCCTTCCTATTTAACCTCCCAGCTAGAAAATTAGTAGAAACAGCTTCATCCTTTAAGTTGCCAAGCACTTTGCATTTTGGATCAACAATTGCAAATTCTTTGAGGATTGCAACATTTGCTTCTTTGGCATCTCTGTTATACATGCAATTATTTGTAGCACATAAATTATCAATGCATTTTCAAGAAAATGTGTCTAATTTATTCCAATGTAAAAATAAGGTTTGAGGAAAAATATCTTTGAAATTTTTAACAGGTTGTGTTCATATTGGACAAACAGTTCTTCCTGGGGAGTTTGGCTGCAGTTGAAAGCTAATATCAGAATTTTTCCTTCAATGGTATTTTAAAAATATACAGCCTTTAAAGCTAGTTGCTAAACAGATGTTTGTTATTGATGATTCATACTGTATTAATCCTGATTTGGTATTGTATTAATCCTGATCCAGTCAAGCTACAATGTTATTTCAATTAAACTATAAGTGGATATATGATATTTTTATGTCACTTGTCTTTGAAATTTTGTATTTTTGTTGTCTTCCTGTGTGAAATACTTCAGACTTTTGCCTGACCATGTCCAGCAATGTGCCCAGGTGGCCAAGAAAGCCAAGAGCATCCTGCTTTATATCAAAACCGGTATGTCCAGCAGGAGTAGAGATCTGATGGCCCCCCTGTACTCAGCACTGGTGAGGCCGCACCTTGAGTACTGTGTTCAGTTTTGGGCACTGCAGTATAAGAAAGACATTGAAGTGCTGGATTGAGTTCAGAGAAGGGCAACGAAGCTGGTGAAGGGTCTGGTGAAAATGTCATAAGGAGTGCCTGAGGGACCTGGGGTTGTTTAGTCTGAAGAAGAGAAGGCTGAGAGGAGACCTTATCACTTGGTGCAACTACCTGAAAGGAGGTTGTAGTGAGGTGGGTGTTAGTCTCTTCTCCCAGGTGACTAGTGATAAGACCAGGGGAGGTTTAGTTTGGATATCAGGAAAAATTTTTATACCAAGTGGTTAGGCATTGGAACAGGCTGTCCAAGGAGGTAGTGGAATCGCCATCCCTGCAGATGTTTAAAAAATGTCTAGAAGTGGCACTTCAGGACATGGTTTAGTGTTCCTGATAATATTCAGTAGATGGTTGGATTTGACTATCTTGAAGGTCTTTTCCAACCTTCATAATAATGGTTCTAATAATAATGATCTATTCCATCCAAAGCAGCATAAAAACATTTTTCATATCCTGTCAAATACACTTTATGTGGGGGGAACTTGGAAGGCCAGGTCAAAACCTATAGAATGCATAAGACCCATTAAATACTCTCTTAAAGACTTACGTGAAATTTAAAAAGCTCACTGGCCTTGTAAGTTAATTTTGCAATTAAAGACCCAATTATGAACTCAGTCCTGCTCCTGCAGAAGTCATTGGCAATGCTGGCATTTCTGTTATTTAACATTTCTTTTTAATTTAGTAATTCAAACAATTAACTGCCTAGATGCTTAGGGAGAATAAATATAATTAAAATGGTGCAGCTTTTCATTATTGTTGTCTGCATAAATTAATAATCTCAAAGAATTTATCTAACAAGGGAAAAATGGTAGACTTAGAAAATAGTTAAAGGAGACCATTATTTTTCTAATTTAAACTGTTATTATCAGGACGAGGAGAAAAAGAAACTAACAAAAATTAAAGACTATGATGTATTAATTCTCTAATGAGTTAAAAGGGATGAATGTGAAATTATATTAATATTTCAGACATTAAGGGAAAACAGTTATCTTAGATAATAAGATATTGGAAATTAATCTTATACTTTTCTATGATATAAAAAAATATATGGGAAGCAGCTGATAAAGGAAATTAATTTTGGATTACATACATGGATTGGCAATTCTTCACTCAAGAGAATTAATCATGTTGATCTCTATCAACATATAACATAGAATATTTTAAGCAGTTCTTTACTAACCAATATTTTAAATCTCTTAAATTATATAGAACAGCAAGGTAAAATTAACAGATCATTTAGCATATTTCAATAATTTACATGATAATAACAAAGAACCCTATAAGAAAAGCACAATATCTTGAAGGGAAAAATGATATGAAAGGGCACCCGAGAAGCCATACATCAAAGTTTTCATCAAGCAATAAGAGATTATGAAGTAGATCTCTAACCGAAGACAGACCATTCCTTTTTTTTTTTTTTTATACCTATTGGCTACTGAAAGAGGTTGGAAAATAAATTAGGTGATTCTTTGATTTGACCTATCAAGCCTATGCATAAGGAGAACACATGTTCTTCTCATTTTTATGTTTTTCAAATGAACATTGTATATAAAAATTTAGCAGAAATCTACTGTGAAGTTATTGATAAGGTCTTCAAAAGTATATAACAATTCTATCTAAATGTTCTGTTTGGCAATTTGGAATTGGCCTACTGGTAAGGTCAGATGATGACATATAAATTATGTAACTGGCTTCATCACAGAACCAAAAGACTATCTCTCTGTTGTTGGAAGTAGTAGGACCCCATGTTATACTGAAATTTATAGTATGGCTTAAAATATCTAACTAAATCTGAAAGCTGAAAAATAACTTAAGTGGTTGATTGTCATAACTTGACTATTTCTTTACATGTCATCTATTGATTGTTGAACTGTAATATGAAATTATTTGTAATATTGCAATTTAAAATTGGTTTCATTTGTAAATTATAAAACAGTTTCTTAGCATATCCTATAATTTTGTACATAGCACCTATCGCAGGTGAGTGGTGGATGTAGTGACTGGGAAAAAGAAATCATTGCTATCATTCTTCTGTGGATGAGGAACCAAGAGAAAATCTTGAAAAGTTTATAGGCATCCAGTTGGTTCAGTGGATGACAGACACACAAATGCTAAGAAAAATATGGAGCTAAATGAAATGCCCACAGACTAAATGAATGGAATTCTACTCAATAACCCCTAATAGCCATAGGAACTTAGTTTGATATTTTGATGTGTCTTGACCTTTACTGAAATAGGCTTATGTTCCTGTGTGCATACATCTGCAGGAGAAATGACTGTTGATGCTAGACTGCTGGAAAGTTATTATTGCTTCTCTTTCTGCATACAGACCTCTCTATACTGATTAGAAATGTAAGTTAAACTAGTGTTCTTCTTGACGGATGTCTGGAAACACAAGTTGTAGATAGTTCTAGCTCGTTTTTAAGTTATTATTCTTGTTTTAGATGCAAGGAGAATCAGTTTAATATCTTATATTCTTAATGGAAATAATCAGTTTTAGTGAGTCTGTGAAATCTTCCCTGATACAAATTTCCTACTTGATCTGTGTCTTGTTTATCTTCCTGGCCACAAGGTATTTTCTGGTCTTGTATCTGTTAAAGAAAATCAGCATCCATCTAAGCCAGATATTAAATTTAAAATCCCGGCTGACTGCCACTTTGGAAAATTATACAGTATCTTAGTGCAATTGGTACTAACTAGTAATCAGAGAGGCCTTTTAATTAGCTCTAAGTATGGCTTTTCATAGTGTATTACTTCTGTAACAAAGGTCATTTAAACCATAATTTCTTGAGCAGCGCAAATCAGGAACATACATTTAAAAAAGAAAAACAAGCTGAATCTATAATCAAAAGTAACATTCAGCAGCTACTGTTATCTTCTTATCCATTAATTAATTGAGGTTTTCTGTTGAATTATAACACAAGTCAGTTTTTCTAGATGGTTCATTAAAGGCCAGATTTTATTACATATTACATGCTTTATGCTTTTCACACAAACTTATTATATTGCTCAGAGAAGGTGATCTTTTAAAGCACATTAGACTAATGTTCCTGAAACTCCATCTAATGTAAGTTTTATTGAATTGCTGTAACTAAAAAGGTCACCTAATGATTTGTTCAGATAATGGATTTAGTGAAAGGAAAACAAAATGAATGGGTTATTGTAGTAACTCTGACCTTGAGATACATTTCTGTTTCTGAGTTTTTTTAGTTTCTGAGATTTATTAATTTAACTACAAATGAAGAAACTAAAACATATTTGTAATATTGCTGGCAGTTTTTAACAGCAAGTGTGATGCAAAGGAAATGAAAATATTTGTTCCAGTCTTGTGAGGTGTATTACATACAGTAATAGCTAATACCCTGGAGCAGCTCAGCAACATATTTGTTTTAAGATCCCTATAGAAACTTGCCTAAAATTCACATCTCATAAAGTAGCTTCTTGTTCAGACAACTGATTCTGACTTTTGCTGTCTTGTTTTTTTTCTCTCTTTCTTCTCTTTCCCTGTGGAAATGAGGACAGTTGTACATCTCTGTAAAACATATGAACGGAGTAAATACATAATCATGTGTGAAGATAGTGAAGTGTTCAAATGCTAAAGCACTGAGACAGGAAAATAGAAAACAAAACAAAAAACAAAACCCCAAAACAAAACAACAACAACAACAAAAAATCACCAAACAAAAAGTTACTTGTTCTGCTTCGGTGTGAACTGATGTGTTTAATTGCTCTGTTGTCCTTTCTCCAAAATGTAGATAACACGTCTGTCTCTCAGTTTTGCCTTGCATATCTAGATGAAGGCTCTTTAGCAAGAGAAGCGTTGTACCGTCTGTGATAGAAAATGAAACAGCGCATCACTGTTAGCAGAAGTAGCCATGAATGTGGTTCATCAATAACCAATAATGAAATGTGTTTATATTATCCAAGTATAGGCTACTGAGTTTACTTAAGGAAAGGAGATTGTTTTAAAGGGATCTTGATTTCCTAAAATGGAGTGTGAGTATGGCAGAGACAGCAGAGAGATGTGAAGAGACTTCCCACTGGTTCTGCTTGTTAACTTCAAGTATTAAAAAGAAAAATCATCAGCATTTTTTACAGCTCCATTTTTATTGTGTTTGTGAAACTGGGGAAATGAAAGTTACTTACAGGCTTGAAACTAAATTTTTGCTTGACTGGTAATGCAATGTACTTGAGATGTATAAAAGGAAAAAATGGACAGAGGATGATGATGTACAAGGTAGAATTGGAATTTAATTGTACACGTTGCAAAGGTACTGCCATAGGGCACTGAAAAAATAGCACTGAGGAAAGTGATAGGTTCTCTGCATCTCACTGTTTCTGAATCAAAAATGTGTGCCTTTCTGGTATAATGATTTAGTTAAATACAATTAAAGGGACTACATACAAGCTTATTGGGTGAAACAGTTGCATTTATATAGCATGGTTTAATGGTTTCCTTCAGCCTTAAAATTTATGAATCCTTTAGGACAGTCATTTATTGTTTAAATATTCCCTTGAAAGACAAAGTGTGAAAGAGTTACATTATTATCTTTGTGAATTGGTGGGGGATGTCTTCTGAGAGAGGACAGCTAATCGGTGATGTGGAATGTATATTATAGCTTACTTTGTAAATATACAAAACTAACTTTAACTTTGAAATAGAAAATACTTTTTTTTTTCCTTTCTCACTTTTTTGTTAATCAAGAAGTAGTAACTAAAGATCCAGAGGTAATGAGTGGGCTTAAAAATTGCAGCAGCTAGAGAGAAACAACAGTTGAGCATAGATATGGAGCTGCCCGAAGGCTCTTTTAAATAATTCTTGAAACTGCAACACTAAAGACTGGCAAAAGCTGTCTGGCTTTCTCCCAGGTTTTTCAACTTCAAGCAGCTGTTTGGCAGATGGGCAACTTTAGTATACATTCATGATACACCTGTGCTCATCCTGCTGAGAGCAGTTGTTGTCTTGACTTGGATCCTATAACGGGAGGAACCACTGCGTGGAGCTCCCTGCTGGGTCAGGACCTAGAGAACCCTAAAGGCAAAGGCATTTCTTTAACATACTAATTTCATTTGTTCTTCATACCCCAACTGTCTGACAATTCCTTTTAAACATTTGCCACTAAGTAAACGGGATGCAGCATTAGCGTTTGTTCCTATCTGTGCTGGGATACATAGGTTTTCTGTTGGCAGTAAGCTTGGTCAGTGCTGCAACGCTGCACATCAATACCTGTCCCCAACTGATGGAAACGAGCCAAGGAAGCCAGTGAGCAACAACACATGGGCTATTTTGTTTTGCATCTCAACAGAGAAAATTAGCCCATGGTCTTCTCTGTGTGCTTGTGGCCAGACTGCTCCAGTATCTGAGACAGCTTGTTTGAAGCAAGCTTATGTCTTTCTATGCTATAGTGTATCTGCAGTCAAAACATGCCTCAGGCCTCCTCTTTCCTCCAATTACTCCCCAGCTCTTTCTTAGAATACTGTGAAGTATTCCGGGTGAGAATTTTTCTCTTCTGGCTACAAACTGGTTATACATGGACATTTCAGCAACAAACCTCCAGCTACCACAATGATAATGAAGAGGAGGATGATTAGGCCAGTAACAATAAATAATCCTTTTACAGACAGGAAAAGATAAGTATGTATATTTCATGGTGTGGGGAAAAAAAAATGAAAATGGACCAATTATTTTCTATTTCTTACAATAGAATAAGCTGGCTCCAGAGATGCACAAGGGCTTACAAAGTGAGGCAAACCGAGGATATAAAAAAAACTTTAAAAAATCAAATCATCTAACACATCTGTTTAAAAGTTTATACAGCCATAAGAAGAAACTTTCAGAAGTCACTAGGCTGGAGAATTAATCTAACTCAAGGAAAAAACACTGCATGAGCCAGGCCTTACTGTTGATTAATCATTTTCTTTTTAAGCAATTGGTATCCTTTTCTCAAACATAAAATATCAAAGATATTATCATACCTACTGTGGACAGCTGATTTTCATTTTGCATTTCCTCATTCTTGCTGTAGTCTTCAAGATGCACAATTTAAAATAGATGACTCATGTATTAGTAAATGCAAATAATATGCTTTTGATGATTTCTTTTATGCCTTGCTGAATGGGATGCTTCTAGGCCAATGTTTTCATTTTAAGAGCAAGGCCTGCTGTTGATTTAATGAATCACATCAGAACTTGCAATATGCTATGTAAGACTGAAAGTACCACTGTCTATGACACTGTACGTATGTGGATATGCATTCAATGCAACGTTTGGGTTCAGTCAGATGCATCCCCACACTGTGTAACTTTTACTTACAAATGGAGTCTTAATGCAAATGCTTCACAAATGCCACTGTGATTACTGCCAGTATATGGATCTCAGGTATCTAAGAAATACTTTTTTGCTTTACTCAGATGCAGTTTTGTCAAAACAGTTGTACTGAAGGTATATGTGTTAACTTCTTGGATGTGACAAAATGTTGGAAGCCTGTCCCTATAGCTATGCTGGACCCTCCTGTGGGTTGCAGGGTGGTGGCACAGCCAGAGTTGCCAACTCCGGTGCCTTGTGAAATGGCTTTAGTGGCTGAGGCTATGTATGAATAGCCTGATTTAATCTGCATGCTTTTTGACCTCTATCTTTGGAAGCCAACTGAGATTTTAGCAAAATTCACACCTAGACCCTTTCTTTCCCCCTCTGAAATCTGAGGTTTGTTTTCTAAAAGTTTATCATTATTCCTAATTAGCTAGTAATGGGCTGCCAATTACTTATGTATATTAGAAGTAATATGCAGAAATGCTCATTTTAATTTTTTATGCATTAATACATTTGCTTTTTAGTTTTACATATGTGTGCTTCTGTAGCACTGAGAGCCTAAAACAAGCTTACACAAGGATCATTGACTGTCTGATTAGTAATAATTACATATTCTGTTCAGCAGACATGATTATTCTGTTGTAATTCTAGCACCAAATAACTGTTATAGTGAATAGACATGTCCATTGCTGACAAACGGACCAGGACTTCCTCACTTTTCCTACATGGTTTTATGAACACATCTATTGCACTATCCTTATGAAAATGCCTGCGATTTATTTTCATCGTGACACTTAAAGCTCTCTTATGAACATATGGTAGAACATGGAAGGAAAGTGAGATCTGTGTATTTTGAGGTAGAATCAGTCATGTCTTATTAACCAGATAAATGTTATAAAGCCAGTCATGAGGCCAGTTAAGTGAGACAGGATTGTTCAGATGGTCCTTCATTTATCTTAGTAGTCTATTTTAAGACTGACTGAATCTGGACGCAGTTGTCTCTATTGTTTCTATAAATAAATTAGAAGCCTGGTTTAGACTAAGAGCCTAAGTTTTATGTATCTAAAGGCAGGTAAAATAAATATCAGTCCTGTGGTTTTCCAATTGCAAGTGGATAATCTCTGTATCAGATAGTTTAAGAAGTGAATGACTACTTAGAGCTTTCCCACCATAGTTAAAAATTTCTTGGAAATTCAGAATAACCAGATGAACAAATCATGTTTTCTTACATCTGCATATGAGACTGGAGGAGTGATCTGAAAACATCAGTTTACTTTTGTACAAGCAGTTTTTTACTATATAATTGTATTTCCTTAGCCTTGTTGTTTGTTCTGTGAACCGAATGAGGCTCAGGTAGTGTAATTAAGGACTTTCACAATATATATGCACAAGGAGACTGATTCAAGGTTGTATTGGTAAACCGTAGTATAGATATTCGAACTGTAAGGTCCCTAATTTCTCAATTTAAATGTTTCTTCTTTGTGGCTAATTAACTTAAGCTATGGTGATGCTGATACAGTACAGCTTTTGAAGCAGAACTAGTATTGCTGCATGACTCTTGTCACAGAATTTGGGGCAATGTTGTACTCCTGCCTTTTCAACAGACTCTCTTTCATCCCCCAAAATATCCTTTGTGATTTATTAATCTTAAATGTGCTCACTCCAGCCAGCTGACTGTTTCGTCATCATTGAAATGGGCCAAATGCAACTTCCTCTATTTAGATCTTCTTTATAACGTATTTTTAATGTGACTACTATTTTATCTAAGCAACTTGTGCATCATCAATATATAACTCAGTAGGTAGTAGAGTAGGTTCTGAAATCAAAACATAATGGATAGTAGGAATAAACAAAGCAGCAGCACAGAAACCTCCTCAGACTCATGTTGTCTTTAAATTTGGTGTCTAATCCTGATTAGAATAAGCCATCACTAGTAATAATTAAAGTTTATTTCTTAGGTTGGTAAGTATCCAGAAAAAAAAGTATTATCTAGATGAATTTGTTATATCTGTCTGATTTTATGATGTGAACAACTTGTTTGAAGGAAAGAATTTGTAAAAAGCTTGAAAACATACAGTTTAAGTAGATATTTGTTTGACATTCTTATCCCATAGAGCCTTCTACTAGAAATGCAATCTAATTCATTAACGTTCTGAACCACAGAAGCATAAAATGATGTTGGAATAAAATCCCATAGTACTTACCAGTGTTTGTGAATGACTAATGCTGTTAGGGATATTTCCTGTCATTATCTGCTTGTGAAGGCGACCGAGAGGGGTTTCTTCAGATAATGTATTAAGCCTCCCTACACAAAGTATGGGCCTGATGCAGTGAGTGGTATTAAAGGAAAACAGAGTTGACATTTTATCGTGTGGAGTGCCATTTTTTACTGTTGTCACTACTTAAAGTATCATAATGGTTTTGGTGACAGTTACTTAACCCCCAATATAGAACATTTTAGCCTTTATACTCTGAAGTAATGGGTTTGAAGTAGGATATTTGACCACTGCATTTGCAAATAATTGGCATTTTAGCCTGATAACACTTAACATCTTCACTGGCCTCATTAATTTTGTTTCAGTTAATTTAAATATTTCAGTGTAGCCTAAAGCCATGATGAATTTAGATGTGATTTCTTATCTGACACATCAATTTCTGTTAAGCTGATCAGTTTTTTAATAGCAGATTCTTCTGAGAAAACAAAGAAACAGCTTGATTCTCTCTGGGGTGTCTGTGGACTACTAATGCATTAATGTCCATCAACTTCTCTGGAATCTTATTATTATAATTTATTTTCCAATAAAGAGAATTACCAGACTCTCCACAAAACTGTGGAGAGTTTCATGATGCTTACAGAGATGGAAGTGAGAGATTAGACCCAGAAGCTTAGAAGATATCCTATGGGCCAGGAATGTCTCTCTCTGTTACTATAAAGACTTAATTATTTTTTAATCAGAATTTAATTATGACCAAATATGACACATTTCAGAAAAGAGTTAAACATGCAGATTTCACGTTTTGTGTCCACACAATACAGTATGACATATGTTAAAATATCCTCATTTATGGTAAAATTCTTCCTACAGCAAAAAATATCTTTTCCTAAAAACCATACAGGTTAAATAGTGCTTATTGTTCCTAGAAACAGGACTTGGGTCTTCAACTGTTAAAACCAGTAGGAATGTTTTTATAACTTTTTGTAGCAGTTCAGTGACCTTCATTCTTTACCTTCTCAGCTGATTTACTTTTTTGTCATTAATTTCTGAGTTTAATTTTAAAAGATGTGCTGAAATGTTGTATATTGATTATGATTGTATATTTTCAATACATTTTCAAATGCTTAAATTAAGCTTTAAGTAAGAAGCTACATCTCCAAACCTTTTTTTAAGGTTAACATATATTGGCTAATGTATATTTTTATAAAAAATAAAAAAAAAATATCCCTTTATAAATAATTACATATATATGCAAATTTATATATATGTATGCATGTATATGGATTTCTCTGGTTTAATGCCAGTGTATTTCAGTGTATGGCACCAAGGAACAGATCCAAAGGGTCTTTATATTCATGGTAGTCCTGTTAGTACACAACAAGACCATTAAAATCAGTGTTGAATTTGCTTGATAAATAAAAGCCAAAGAGAACTTGAATTGAGATACTAGATTTTCCCCACATGTCCTGTGGTTATAGGAAATTAGTCAACTGTCATTATGTCTCACAGAAATACAAGAAATCTAATTTTGTGTAGTTTAGCATAATTTTATAGTAGTTTATAAAATGTATAGCTTCTATATCATAAAGGCCTCCACAGAAAATATATCAAAACCATGAATATCTGCACTAACACTTCCTCTTTGATGGTGTGAATCTGCATCATCACAGAGGACTTGAGAGGCTGCACTGATGTGCTGGAGGTGACGCCACTGACCTGAGGCATCTAATTCACTGGCAACCTCCTCTGACTCCTATACCATGCTGTATAAAGCAATTGAAACAAATCTCTTTCCTTCCTTTTTCCCTAGGCTCCAATCGTTAAGAAAACTGGTGTTAAAATATTACTGACACATTGGTAAGTCCTTTTGTCTTAAGTTATTATAGTTTAATATTTTCAACTTGTTATGCCTGAATATTTGTTTTTCTTGGATTATTCTTTTAATACCATCAAACCATTAAATTTAATTCAACCATTGAGTCAATTCACGGTAAAACCAGCATAACATTGAATGGTGGTTTAAAAAGCCAGTTTTAGCCCTTGTAAATGGGTGTCTGCACTTGAGGAAAATGGTTTATCTTTTACTTTCTTTCTTTGCAACATACCTTGTTTCAGGTCAATTGAACATGTCTCTGAACACATTGGATTTGAGGCTGCATAACTTCTCTCAGTGATGCAGTTCATCCGTCATTCCTAAAACTCATACTCTGTACTGGCAGAAATATATGTGGTGTCAGCACTATAGTACATACACAGAATTCCAAATCCTATGTTTTTTTTAGAGATGCTGTTGAGTTGTCAGTGTTTTTTAGGACTAGATTGTCATCCAAGTCAAAGCAAAACTTTCTGTCCACTTCAGTGGTATCTGGGTCATTATGTTTTAAAGTTGACAGAATATCTGCTTTGCATTAATGTAGTTATTTATTGTACAGAAACTATTCCTATTATCTCCAACAGAAATTTTCTATCGTATTTAGCAATGAGGGATTTAGCCATTTATCACTATATTGTTTTTATTGTATTTTCTTGAATATTGGTGTAATGGAAAGTAGAATATAGACCATGAAATCATTATCTTGTTATTTGACAGGATATGAAATAATTAATAATAAATGAGAAACTGCACAAGTATTTACTAATTTATTTCTGCAGGTTAATATACAATACTGCATGTTACCATACTGGGGTACAAAAAAAATCCAAAACAGGTGCAACATGCTGCTCAAAACACATAGGTATACTATGAAATTTCCTCAAGAGCATTTTTATTTGTAGTTTCATTCATCTTTTTAGATCTCTTTCACTAGTGAAATTATTTATGAAACCAGTCAAATCAACAAATTATTTGCATGTTAAAAAATAAACTGAATTGAAAAGGAAGGTAACACAGCTGGCTCTATTAACAGACATACAGAAATACCATCAGGAAGATGCTGGTTTTAACTTTTTTCTCTGTTAAGTTCAGTATCTGTGCAAAATAAGATTTCAGTATTAAAACTCATATTGAGAAAGGATTGTATTTATATCAAATTATTGAATGATAACAAGAATAGGCCCTCACCATGCATTTTTAAATGTATTGTTCTTTTTTCCTGAAATGCAATCATTATGATTGAAATGTATCACATATTGTTGAATGCAATAATTTTTTTTTTTCTTACACTGTGTACAGAGCTAAAGCTCGCAAACATTTTCCCTCGTGGCACTCCCAGGTTAGCAGAATCCTATTTTATATGCTGAGGAGGCAGCTGTAGGAAATGTCATGGTTCATTTTGGGGAAATCATACTACTGACCTGAAATCAAATCAAGTAGTGAATAATATAGTGTTACTGGCTTGGTCTCTGCCTCCCCAGCTTACACTGTGTTCACCTCCACTTTATAGGCAGGTACTGGGTCCTTGTGCAGCTGCTGCACCTTTATATAAGGAAGTTTTTCCCCTGGAAAACAGCTTATAAAAGACTTTAGAAAGGAAGAGAAAATGTTGCCAAAATGAGAATAAGAAAGTTCCATTGAAGGAGTGGTGGCTTTGTAAAGGTACTGAGACTTCATCTTGCTATCTAGTTGAACAGCATTTAGGCTTGATCAGGTACGTGTCCAAAGCTAGATGTCACAGTTCATCTCCTTGAACCTTGATTTTATCCAGCCCAATTTAGAGAAATCTATGGCAGTGTATCATCCCAACTCTACAAGCTCTACTGGAGACATTAATTTTGTTTTGCATTGTGTACTCCCAACAAATGTCCACCATGTTCTGAAGAATATCAGAAACCATGGGCAGCACTCAGCTGTCAGCACAGTAGAAATCATCCTACTTTATTAAAGTAAATAATTCAGCTGTAGGGAAAAGTGTGCTGTGGGGTTTGCCCTCTGCAGTGGAGACAGATCCCTTGCATTTATTGATGGAGATGTACCCATAGGTATGGATAGATAAAGGGTCAGGTCCAGGTTCTAGCCCTTGCTGTGCCACACATTTGTGTTATAGCTGTACTTAAGTAGTTTTAATGCTATAATTTTCTTAAATAATATTGTAGACCTCTTGCCAATAATTTTTGTGTGACTAGGTAACCATTTCAGCTTTTATCCCATTAGTGTTTGCAGAGTTGTTTTGTGCTTGTTCTGCTCATTTCAGTTCTTGAAGTAGAAAAACATTGTTCTGTATGATAAGTTAAGCCTGGATTCATTTCAACTAACATGTCGAATCTAAGTGAGGAGTAAGCTCTTTTCTTAGCTAGTGTTAGACAGCTTTCTCCAGGGGGCAATTCATTCCACCTCTGATGTGAATTGCTCACTGGAGTTGTCTCTCCCTCCCCAATAACATCTCAAACAAACAGGACAATTATGAATACTTCATTTATTAGAACTGTCATAAAAATGACATGGTGAATTGCTGTTGTTAATCATGTCAGTATATTCATAACTCTTTTGGTTTCTCTTAGTTTCTATTTGAACATCATGGCATTTGCCAGTTCATGTTGGAACAGAAACTTGCATTTTGTCTCAAAATGAATTGATTTTCAAGAATTATATTTATTTGCTCATTTTGTGTAAAAGGATTAGTGACTCTTCTTCAGATGCTTAACCTCTGCAAAGCAATACTGAATATCATACTATATGAATCCACTTTATGTCTGAAAAGAGTAAGATTCAAGTTTTTGATAAATCACTAACAGCATTTCAACTTAAAATATTAGAAAATATTTGCATAACAAGAAAATGCTAAGATTTGAAACTATTTCTACCAGGATAATTAGGACTTTTTTTAGCCTTCTGTGATATTTTTCAGAAACAGAGGGAGTTACTTTTGTGATCATGATGAGTTCTAGTATTCTAGTCCCAAACTTGGATTATACAACTCCAATTTCTGTTTGTTTTTAACTTATTTTCATCCACTAAATTATATTCTACATCTCCATCTGTCACTAACATTTACCAATGATTTGTTAAATCTTTGTCCCTTTGGTAAAAACTTTGAACAGCATTTTTGTTATCACTTCAAAATAATAAAATTTGATTATGAAAAAAATGATTATACAGAAGCTCAGGCATCTGATTTAAAAAACAGATGGGAAAGGACTTCTAGATATCATCTTTTGCAAAGCTGTACTCAGCTCAGGACTAACTTCAAAGACAGATCTGGTTGGTCAATGTCTTCTCTAGGTGAGTTTTGCATATCTTCAGAGATGGAGATAACACATCTGACCTGGGCAAGCTTTTCCAGAATTTCATCACTCACACTGTGAACAATTTTTTCCTTATAGATAGTTGAAATTTCTCTTGCTTCAGCCTGTCGACATTGCTTTGTCCTTTCACTGTGCATCTGGGTGGAATCTAACTCCATCTTCTTTATAAATGCAGTGAATTCTACTTCCATTCTTTATAACCCAGATATCATGATAGTAATTACAACCAGCTTTGGAACGCTTTTGTTAGCGAAAAAAAAAAAAAAACCAAACCCAACTATTTCTTAAAATAACATATATACAGAAATTTTATTTATAAATGAAAGGTGATGTTCTTCTGATACATCTGCAAGCATGTGTGAATAGGAATCATGGGTGTCAATGTTATGATACACATCTTTCTAATTATCGAGATGAGCTCATAATATAATTGCCTACCCTACACAGTATATTCAATGTATATATAATGTAATAAATCAATGACAGTTCAGAAGAAACAAGTTCAGTGCTGTGCATGCATTTGTAGATTTGTGGAAATAGATTTTATATCCTGCTGCTTCTTTGTCACATTCACAAGCACTAGTGAAAAGAAGAATACTTGTTAGCAGTCTCTAACCTAAAAAGTGCAAGGTGCAGCTGATGAATGCTGAATCTTAACAATGAAAAGCAACAGCAAATAAGTCTACGATCAATATATATCAAATAGTGTTTACAGTGCAAAATGGAATAATGTACTTCAAAAAAGAGATAATATCAACTTCATCTGGTGTACTTATTTCCTCTAATTTTAAAGAAGCATAGGTAGATGATGTGTAGATGCAAGCCCCGTTTGGATAACACAATGGTCTGCTAAAACCTGACAGTGATTTTTGGGACTCTCTGAGACAGTGTCTCTGTCCCATCTTACTAGCACTGAAGTCAAAGAGCCCAAGATAGGTCCTTTGCATTTCACTTTGACAAGGTGGATAGTGGGATGCCATTTGAAGTAAATACACCTGAAAGTCAAATCATGCTTTCTCTGCCTTTGTAAATGTTGTCAAACAACCTGTATTTTCTGCCTTTCTAGATAACGTGAAAAATCCTGTCTGCAGGGATTTTTAGTGTTAAGTCTGGTCTCTCTAAATATTGTGAACTCATAAAATTTATCTGGCTGACTATCAGTTTGGATGACTGAGATTTGTCCAGAATCCATTCTTTGAAAAATGTTGGGTACCTAATGTGTATATAAATGCCTTTCTTTTCAGTAAATAACTAAAAATGTAAATATGAATGATATTTATACATTTATAAGCAAGAATCTAGTCCAGTATATTCTCTGAAATAGCTAGATGAACTCTACTGTTAGCTATGTATACATGTAATTTGAGGTGGGAATTTAACATTATACTGGGAAGACTATACAAAACATTTAAAATGAAGCTGCAGTTCTGTATTCAGAACTCAATATGTATGCTGAGGTCCAGAAAAAATATGCAGTTTTTGTCTAATCTGTCCTGTAGCTGATCACTATACCTGAATTGCCAAGAGAAGACATAAACCTTTGCAAGATATAAACTCTTAATAGTCAGAAATTCTGGTTGTTTCTTGGGGTGTTTTTGGGATGGAGGGGTTGTTTTAGTTGGGTGGGGGGCTTTTCTTTTTATTTTTTTTCCCCTTAGGCAGGTTGTTGCCTAGGAAACTGTAAATCAGGAGTATATCAAATTGTATTACAGAAGTCCTACCTGAATTTAGGGACCAAATATCTCATTAAGTAGTCTGTTCTCCAGAGGGGAGGACCAGTGGGAACACAAAGACAAAATGATTTGCCTGAGATAAATGGGATTGAGACTAGAAGAAAGTGCAGAAAGCTCCTGAGTCCTAATCTCAGCTACTGCTGCCTTTCATGATGCTTTGCTTTCAGTTGTGTGACCAGGAATTTTCATGAGTTATGCCTCTAATATGTTGGGGAAGGATTTGTAAAACAGGCATCAGACTTAGGAACAGCTACAAACTGAAAAATAAACCAATTAATATGATTCATTAGGATTTTGGATGTCCAGGAGGAGGTAGGTTTCCACACAATAAGGTTTTAAATAAAGCGTAATACCATCTGGGTCTTTTGTCATTACTGCAAGCCACCATTATTCATACACTGTTAATTAACATAATTTATGATAAAGCACAATGACACAGCATGATGGATTCTTGCCTGAGGCACCAACAAGCTTTGTGATGCTCATGTAACAAGGTAATTGCAGTGCAGCTCATACAGTGTTTGTGATGACTAATCCTAATCTGGTATGATTGTCCTTTGTTATGAAAAAAATCCAAACAACTAATTTGAAATGATAGACATGCAAGACATATTGATTATAAGATTTGTGTTGGTTCGTTGGTTGGTTTTTACCCTGTTGTTCTCCCTATAACTTCCTTCACATCTGTTTAAAAGAGCAACAAAATATTGGAAAATATAATTGCAATAATAATCAGTTATATTTTATCCGCTCTTAAAATTGTTTGGTATGAAGTGTTACACCTCTAATATGGAAATAAATCCGGGAAAGAGAATTTTTCTTCACTGGCCTATTTTTAAGTCTTCCCTTGTGGTCATTCTTCACCCTGTGAGATTTGAACTAGAACAGATCTGTGGGTATCATAAATGTTTTAAAAGTAACCCAGAAATCCTGTTCTCTAAGTAGCCATGCACAAAAGAAGTTAAAATTACAAAGTCCAGAATGAGCACTCATCACAGTCTAGCCTGACCCTCACCCCTCATAAACTACAGAAATTTTACTAGTAGCTGTAGAAAAGCATAACATACTCTAATCTAGTCTTACAGACTCTATACTGTTGTAACCACATTACCTCAATATGCCTGGGTTCATCCTACCTAATTTTAGGCACTTCACTGAACTACCTCAAATGAAATATGTAGTAACTGTCTTTACAGGTATGGGATAAGAGTGATTCATGTTAGATCTCAGTTCATTTGTGGAACAAGTTTCTCTAAGGATCACAGGATATATCAGGATAGAAGGGACCTCAGAAAGTCTCTAGCCCAATCTCCTTTTCAAAGCATGATCAACCTTGAATTCAAATCAGACTTCTCAGAAAGAGACTTGAAGGCCTCCAAGGAGGGTGCAGGACAAAAGCCTTGCTGAAAACAGAGTAAATGACAGCAACTGCTCTCTCCTCATCCAGAGATTCAGACATTTTTGTCATAGAAGACAATCACTCGGGTCAACTGTGAATTATTCTTGGTGAATCTATGCTGACTGATCCTGATCACCTCTTTCTTCATGTACACTGAAATGTGGTTCCAGGAGGACTCACCTGCATGGTTTTCCCAGGGACTGAGGTGAGGCTGAGCTGTTTGTGGTTGTCTGCACTGTCCTTTAAACCAATTTGGAAGCTGACTTCACCATTTGCCTTGGATTTTTTTTTTGAGAAAAGAAATAGGATGGTGAAGCTTCTGTCTCAAGTTACCTTGATTAACTTCCCAAAACTTTATTGAGGTAAAATACTTCAAATTTTAATTTTCTAGCTTTCACTTTCAGGAATGGTTTTGTTAGGCATTGGTCAAGCAGAACTCCCCCAAAACAGATATCATTTTTAATGTACTTCAACAAAGTGATCAGGTCACCTTTCAACCTTCCTTTTAATACGCTGAAAAACCTCTTCAGGATCTTGAAAGCAAAGGCAAGAAGTTTGAACTTGATGTTTAAATGCCTGTTTTGATTTTCTTTAGCCACGTCTTAATCCTATTTCCAACGAGTTTCAATATGTTTTATTTGTAAAATGATTAAAATTTTTTATTAAGTTATGCTGACTTTGCTTTGAAGGTATGAAAGGCATCCAAGATTAACATTTGTATTAATTGGCTTTAATCAAGAATTTCTACAGGAACTAGCCAGATAATGACAAAACTACATCAATTTCACTGTCATGTGCTGAATTTTAAGTGTTGATGCATTTTCTCTCTCTTTTTGTATTATTAATACCATATATTCATACTAAAACAATCTCTAAGGTACCCATTGGAGATAAGAGGCCTAAAGTAACTAGCTATGATAATTAAATCCTGCTCACAAAGACCTTCTAGTCTAAATGGTATAATCAGACAAAAGTTGGGGAAAAAATTCTATTTTTCTCTATTTAAAATTTTAATTAAACACCCTAGAGAGTCAGTAAATAGTATGATTAAGATCATGTAGGCAGTATCTTGAAATCCTCTTACTAGTGTCTTTATCCAAAACCAACTGTCCACTGAAATTATAAAATTAGAAATTTAACAAATAATCTCATTGTGCATTCAGAAGTACTTTAATGCAAAGAAAAAAAATCCATTTCATTCTCATCTTCTGTATTTGTAACACTTAAAACAGACTTACAATGAAAACTGAAAAACTGCGTAGTTATAGATAAAGGATTGATGTCTGGGATTAAAAGAGAAAAATCTCATTATTGGTCATTTGTAGCACTCTTTAGTCAAATTAAGGATTTAAAGGATCTTACTAGAAGAAAATTTAATGCAGGATTTTTATCAAAGGTAAAAGGCAGCACTTTAGGGAGTAACAATTACAGACCAGTAACAGAGGACTTTGATGAATCACATAGTATTGTTACATGATGAAGGGATTAAAAATTACAATAATAATACCATAATACAGTAAGACAAGCATAAGATGTAAATAAGAAATGCAGTATGTTCCAATAAAGTAGGAATGTAAATGGAGGTATTCAATAGGCAATAGCAAAATACAGTATTGCAGGGCAGAACCTGCACAGATAGAAATTCTGTGTTGTAAGGACACAGAAACTAGGAAGATCTTGATATTTTCTTTTTTATAAAAGTGTATAAACTGTTTATTTGGTAAAGACACTAGAGGAACAATTACATTGTTAAAAAATTCTTGTGTAATACTTTACTGTATGATATATCACTATATTCAGTACATTATCTGATGCAGTCAAGCATCTTAAATGATATTCCATAGCTCTGGGATGCAAAAATCAGCATGTGGTTTCTCTTAGAAGTTCATGGGAACTTTGACAGAAACTTATCTCACCAGAAGATTAAACCCATTTGCTGTAATGCTTAAATTATCATAGAGTATTAGATCGTTCATTGTGCTTATTCTAGATTAGAAACAAAATCAATACTCTTTCCCCTCAACCACTTCCTTTACAGAGAAAAGTTGCATGACATTTTCAGAACTACCACGTGGAAATCCAGTTCCTGTTGAAGCTGATAGCACAGTCATGATGCTCAGATCTCATTCTATACAGTTCCATTGACTATATGTAATGTAAGGCCTGGTTGCAGACATATTATATATGTATCACTAATAACTTAGTATTAAATGCACAAGTAGATTTGTGTCTCCTGTTATGTTTCCATTTCACCTCATGAATGGTGAACCACTGAAAAATGCTGCTGGGAAAGAGTAGCCATGATACTCATGCAGTATTTGCCGATAGCTGAGTTGACAGCAGTGAAAACTTTGGCCAAAATTACTAAATTGCTATAAGAAGATAGAAAACAAACAGAACCCCAAGAAACTTTGGTGGGGAGACCTTTGAGACCAAGACTGTTACAGCATCTCATTTCAAGAAAACAGTATTATGAAGTGTTACAGCTAAATGCAGAGCAGACTGTGACAATATGTCATGGCATATCTTGTGTGTCAGATGTTTTCTCCTTTGGGAAGTAGAGTGAAAAAGGAAGCGTTTTGTGTGCCATCTGTTTAGCGTGATCCTATGCTTCTTGCATAGATCAACCATATGACCAGTCCATGTATGTGCCAGAAGAGATTACTTTTTCAATGCTCATTTAATTGTGTTTTAAAGAAAAGTCTTCACAGCCTTCCTTTAACAAAGAATTTTCTTGAAATAAATTGCATACCTCTACATTTTATTCCCATCTACTTTGGCCACTGAATTCATACCTCTAAATATGTATCAGCAAGGCAATCTTCTTCCACTGCAATGCGCTTCACTTTACTAAAGTAACACCTGCAAATATGATTAATCACTTTTCCCTGGGGGTCATTTATTATGAATGGCTCATGTAGTTACTACATAGAGCATCCTTCTAGAGCGGTGTGATAAAGTGAAGGCTTTTACAAATTGAATTCTTGCTTGGCTGGTGCCTACTGCCATTACCTGTGTGAAATTGCATGGCTGACTCTTGCAGACTGTAATATTTTGAGAAACTGTCCTAATATTTCAAAAAAGCATCAACAATCAAAGCTCATCAAAAATCCAAAACAACAAAAGAAACCACTCCAAAACCCTCATCAACAAAAAAATTCTATACTATCAGCTAAGTTAGTTAGTTCTAAAGTAAGTTAGCTCCAAAGGCTCTCTGGATGGACATGTTACTGTAAATGTTTGAACCATTTGCTCAGGATATCAGATACCAGGAAATTTGAATCCTTGTCTTTGAGGTAGTAAGGAATGAAACACATATGCCAATACCTGTAGCTTTCATTCTGAAGTAAAAAGTTTTTTCATTGAGTGGAATAAGAATAAAACCAATGTTTGGGGAAAAAATGTAAAAAATATTAAAACTAGGTCTGTAAAAATGCTCATTTTTATATTCCCAACACAAGAAGTTTTTACATAAACAAATTAGTTTCCCCTGATATCTTAACTATAAATCTGAAATATTATAATAATTGGAGTAAATTAAGAGCATAATACATGTTCTTTCAGTTTGTTATGACCTTATGTTGACTTTCATTACATTTCTTAGAAACATCTTTATGATAGCACCTAAAACTCTTTAGTAGTAGAAAACAGAAACATTCACACCATTAATGTTTCTAAAACACAGTAAAGGTACATGACAAATATATCATACTTCTAACAACCTGATTTCATCTCTTACTTTGAAAATAGGATGTCATATGTTGTGGTGGATTTGAAGTTATACTGAATTAAAGTTGTTTTTAGTAACTCATAGGAACTGTCTTGTGAGTGGCATATAGAATTATATTACATTAGCACAAAAGAGAAGTCACTTTGTGCAGAAAAGAGGTGCTTCTAGCAACTGCCCAATATAATGTGAAATAAGTACACTCTAAAAGTATTTGTAGTGAAAGTCAGAAATATGTAAAAAAATTGCTCAGTGTGAGATATGGAAGGATAAAAGATAGACTACTGATTTCAGACATCAGTAGAAGTCTAAAGTAGATTTCCGCTCAACACAGATTTTAAATTTTTCCTGAGAATCTGCATCAAACACATTGATGAATGCAGGCTTTCAAGACCCAAGAAGAACTTAAGTAAGTTGTTTAGGGTTACTTCGCGATGTAAAATCGACCTTCCTTCTGGGCTTTTGGCAACACTTTTATTGCAAAAGGGATTTCTTCAGTTAGAAACCCTTAACTATAAATAAATCACAGTCCCTTAAAATATATTCTGCATGAATAGTTCTGTATTTAGCTTACCACCCCTGCTTTTATAGATTGGTTACTTGTGTATTCCTGCAAGAAGAGATAGCAGAGATCCAAAATGAATTAATTTTCTCTGATATTTATAATTCCTTATGACAGTTGGTAGAATGATCATGTCATTAATAGAGAAAAAATAAATAAAACATGCCCAAACAAAAATCAAAGTAGACAGTTGCCTCTGTCTCCTTATGCTTTCTAATCTTGTCAGTAATTTAAGTCACCATGAGAAGGCATCACCATCTGGAGGGGCCCAGCTATCTGAAGACTTGTTATATGCTACAAAATCAGTGTTGAAATGTGTAGTTACTTTGGGGAATCAGTGATTCTTTTCAATATGTTGGCTTTTCTAGAACTATTCAACATATTTCTGTTTAACACCACCAACAAGCAGTTATACATGTGGATAATTAAAATATTGAATAATAGATTTTTTAAGCATTATTGAAAGATAACTAAAGAATATCTATAGAATCACAGAGTCATTCGGTTTGGAATGGACCTTGGGAAATCTGTTTCAATATCCTGCTCAAAACAAGGTCAAAGCTGAATTTGGGCCAGGTTACTTAGAGAATTCTCCATTTCAGTTTTGAAAGCCTGCTTCTCAGAGCAACCTGCCTAATATTTTAATTGTCATCATGAAGTCAAGCTGATTTCTCATGTCCCCACACTGCTATGCTGTGAAGGGCTTGTCTTGTCTTCTTGATGGCCTCCTTTTGTTCACTGGGGTTTTGCTGTTAGGTGCTCAAAAGCTGTTACTTTTCTAGGCTGAACAAGGCCACCTCCTTTAGCATCTCCTGAAAGGGCACATGCTCCAACCCCAAACATCTTGGTGGCCTTTGAATGAACTCACTCCAGTTTGTCAGTGCCTTTCCTGCACTGGGATGCCCCAAACTATATGCAGTGTCTACATGTGGTGTCACAAGTACTAACTGTAGAGGGATAACTCCTTCCCAGGATCTTCTGGATCTGAGCCTGCTCTTAGAGCTCATGATGTTGACACTCCACTTTGCTTCCAGGGCACACTGCTGGCTCATGTCCCAAGTCTTTTCTGCAGAACTGTTGCACAGTCAATCAGTTAATAATTGAGGGAGTGGGGAGTATTAAACTCTCCCACATGCAGGATTTTGCATTTGTCCAGACAAACAAGAGTGATCTCTTCTATAAAGTGTAAAACTTTGATTTTGTTTTTCAGCATCTGTGCAAACCCCACAGAACATGTTATTTGATAAGATATATTAGATGGCTTATATGAAGAATCAATGGGAGGAAAAAACAGAAGGACTACAGTGTATCAGCTAATTCAGAGACTGGCTAGTTCACCTTCATTTAAATTCTTCACTTCACATGCTTTTTCGCTCATCCTTTTTCCTTACATTCTTTTTCTCTTCTGTTAGACAACCAGCTTAATCTTCCTCTGCTTCAATTCTCCATCTGTAAAATAAGTATAAAATTCTTTCTCTATCTCAAAAGGGTCTTGTGCATGTAAAAAATATAAGTAAAATATTAGAAGAGATTTTCAGGTGCTGCAGCAATGGATAACATAAACATGACTGTGATGGAAACTCTGCTTCATCTTAAGTGTTTAAGTGTATGCCTGTTTTGTTGTGGTTTCCTAGGGAGGCAGTTTCCTTTGATACAAATATATAACCTTTGATAATACCCCCAGGATTTAGGAGCATTCAGTGAGGGAAAAATATGACAGACAAAAATCCACAGCAACTACATACCCTTGAGACCTTTTAGACATAAATGTTGGGTTGTAGTCTTTTAATTTTGCAGCTGTAGCTTGTTATGTATGGATAGAACAAACTAAGCCTGATAGACTGCTTAGAGTAACCTTGGTTTGTATAGATAAGAGGGACTAACTATGAGCTAAGCAGGGACAGAGAGGAGCCTCCAGAGTTAAGCTAGATCATGCCAGTTCTGCAGTTGCCGGCTCAGTACAGCCTTGCGCTCTGAGACAAAGGTAAAAATACACTGCAAGGAAGACTGTGGGCCTTCCTCCAGAAGACCCTGGCCCATGACCACCAGACAACAGTGTGCAGGCGTCAGTGAGAGGAGACTTATGATAATGAGTTCCCAGAAATAATTATAATAACCACACCCATTCCTGGAATTAATTGTAATAACCCCTCCTTTGCCGATTAATATGTATGTTTCTCCTTATAAATAAGTGCTTGCTTTGAAGTATGGCATGCAGGTTAGGAGGAGTGCGCCTGGTGCTGTAATAAACGTGCCTACTTTATAACCTATCTCAGGTTGTAGAGTTTGATTCTGCACGTCACCTTCTTTTTATATAGCGGTAGTTTGCTGTTCTTTTTTCCTCCAATGGATCATCACAGACTATTTCCATGCCTTTTGAAAAGATGAAAAATATGTCCTTTTGAAGTTTACTGTGTTCAGGACCTAATTTGCTGCCAAATACTCTATTCTCTATATGGACTTCTGCTAGGAAATCTTTCTTCAGCTTATGATTGCTACCAATCTCTTGTCTTCATTTTAAGTAATAGAAAAGCCTGAAGTTATTCTAGATGCTTTGTTGTTGCCAAGGTAATGAAACATCAGCTAGGAAATTAATGGTATTTTCTCTTTATCCGTATTTGTGAGTATGAGTATTCATGCTCACTCACATGTGCTTTTTATTCAACAGGCTTCACACCTATTCAGGTTCACAGGACAAAATCTTTATCTGTTGTGTCGTCTCATAATTTTTGTCAGATTAACTCCAGCCTTACAGGAGCTTCACTACCCTGGTGAATGCTCCTGAGTAGTGGCACAAAACTGTAGAGTACTTCTCACATTAATACTTAATTTGCAATGGTAAGTAACATTTTTAAAACATATGCCTTAGTGTTCAAGCACTAGCTTGCCCTATGTATATGTATAGAACAGATCTCCTTTGAAAAGTAAATAGTCTCCATCTCTAGAGTTAAAGAGGGCAGCAGTTGCATGAAAGCAAACAAGGTAACTTGTATTTTATGAAGGTTTAGGAGTTTACTTTTAGGATCCTATTAATTCAGTGCCACAAGATGTCAGTGTAGTTTAAGCAACAGCAGAGCACTGTCAGAATGTGAAGTGCATTGAAAATGGACAAAGGAAGAGAACATCCACAGTTAATTATGAGTTCTCAGAGAAATATTTCTACAAAGCGCACATTTTACTTTTTTCTTTTTGACTCACTTCTGGATTGTGCTCTGTATAATTACAATTATAATGAAAATAAATGTAAAAACTCCAAATACGAGCTACTTTATATCCATGTCTGCCTCTTACTTTTCTTCTAATTCAACAGCTAATGAAAAAGCTGCATCTAAATACATTTTATTGCTTAGCAGAGCAGTGTTTTCTTTTCAGGAAATTGTTGAATTTTAATGATATTTTCCCAAGCTTTGCTTTGACTTCGTGAAAAAAGAAAAGGAGTAGGAGAAGGAAAAAAAGAGAAAAGCAGCTAACTTATAGTAATGATACAACCACCTCACTTGTAACAGGAGCTAATACGTTTCCATTACAGTGGCCACATATAACGGGTAGTTAATCATCAAGAAAATTCATTAGCTGAATGTCACCAGGAACCTATGTAGTGTAGCAAATGAACAACGGACAACAGTTAGAGCCTTAATTCAGAAGTGAGTTCCCTTCATAAGGCTGCTTTCCTCTTTATGAAATTGGACACATAGTTAATGGTATGATAAATGGGTGTTTGAACTTAGTAGACTTCCTTGATGACAAGGACAGCAGCTATTCCTGCATAAGTGCCAGCAAATACCTTACATTGGTGTTGTTTTCTATGCTTTTGAATACTGTGTGCTTTCACAAAAGTGAAGCCATCACAAAGAAGCAGAGACAGGAGCAATCTCCCACACCACAAGCAACATTTGCCTGATTTAATCTTTTGGACTATATGTTTTCCGGATGTAAATTGGCCATTTTGCTTCACAAAGCAATGTTTCACATGGCTCAGTCCAAGTCTATGTGAGCTTTAGTAGTACTTAAGACACTTATATGGCTCTCTTAGAGAGTTTGGAAATTTTGTAAATAGTCTTTTTCCTTTTTCAGATCGAGAATACACCTGTATGTTTCAAGTACTATAATATGGGTATTTTTGGGGTGTTCAGGCAGCTGCAGTGCTAACCCTCTATCTATGCCCAGCTAACTCAAGTCTGCACCCCCAAACTACTGCTAAACTACTGGGAATGGGAGCGCTATGATACAGCTTCCAACCAGAGCAATGAGCACCAAACACTACTTCTCATCATTCCCTTAACTGGAACTCATCCCAAGAAAAAGGTATCACTATTTCCTTGGAAAGTCAGGACTCAGGTTGTACTCAGCACCTTGCTTCCCGCTCTGATCAGCATTGTTTTTATAGACAGCTAAAGACAGCATGAGGGAAGTAACTGTAGGGCAGGAGCTGAACTCACTCTATATCTCACTCAGCATGTGCCAAGCCTTGCAGGGCAGCGACAGCTGGCCCCAAAATACAACCAAATATTTATTTCCTTCTCTCTTCTATTACACTTTTTTTTTCCCAGATAATAAATGAAGAAATAATTTGTTTACAAGCCCCTTTCTCTTTTTCCCTGCTGGGTGCTTCAGATGTCAGCATGACAGAAGAGCGAGGGATTTGCGGTATGTATTTGTGCCTAGGTCAAGGATCTGCTGCACAATCCATTATCGCTGGGGACATCTGCATGAAAACAGGTCATCCAGCAGTTGCTTTCTAGGTTCATATCTGTCCACACAGAGAAATAGCCACAGTTCCAGCAGTAGTAACCTCCCGTGTTGTAACATGTACCTTTCTCCACCTACAAACTAGGTGAGAGCATTTTGGGGGAAGGTTATTTTTGGATTGAAGTAGAATCATAGAAATGTCTGGGTTAGAAGGGACCTCTAGAGGTCATCTAGTCCAATGCCCCCTACTGAGAGAAGGGACATCTTTAACCAGAGCAGGTTGCTCAGAGCCTTGTCAAGCACCACCTTGAATGTCTTCAGGGATGGGGCCTCAACCACCTCCCTGGGCAACCTGTTCCAGTGCTCCACCACCCTCATAATAAAGATCTTCTTCCTTACATCCAGTCTAAATCCACTCTTTTCTAATTTAAAACAATTGTCCCTCATCCTTCACTCCAGGCCTTTGTAAACAGGCCCTCTCCAGTCTTTTTATAAGCTCCCTTCAGGTACGGGAAGGTGGCTGTTAGGTCTCCCTGGAGCCTTCTCTTCTCCAGGCTGAACAATCCCAGCTCCCTCAGCCTGTCCTTG